>KZ807321.1:206647-219165 GCA_000696205.2 Oncopeltus fasciatus | reverse complement strand
TATATATATATAATATTTATTGTTTCTCCAATATTCGATCAGGAAATAACTGCAGACATTTTTCAAGTTTCGTTTTGAAGGTTGATATCTCGTTTTTCACTAGGGAAAATCTACAAAAAGACAAAATTTTTAGTAGATAAATTTTATTTCTCAATCAAAAACAGGCCAGTATGATCGACATTTTCAAATTAATTATTAATTACTATTCAAAAATTAAGATATAACAAATCAGTGAAGTAGACTGCCTAACTTTTCTTTCATTTAACACTTATATTTTATTTAGTAAGGTACGATAACTAAAACAAGCTAAAAGATTTATAATTAATTAATTTCTTAATATTCAATGTACTCAATATTCTCAGACTCGAAAATATTTTTCCACTCTTTTTTTTTTTTTTTAAGTGAGAATTCTGGCTTTCTAAAAGTGTTTCCTTTTATTAAGTAATCAATACCCCACAGATCCACTTGAAGATGGACGATAATTAGATAAATTACTAGATATTGCTTGAAATCTTTATTTGTATAGGAAATACACAGCTTTGTTTTTAAATGAATGATTAGTGGCATAATAATTTATTTATACCTCGTACAGGTCTTTTAAAATACAGATCAAATTTTAAAATAATTGGATTCAGGTACTTAAAATGTAATTTGAATGAAAGCGGAGTGGATCGATAAAGATACAGTTGTAAAGGAACGAATATATTCCAATGAATGTGTATTAAAGCACAAAGTATTCATAGAGTGCAATTGGAGTCCTGGACTCGTGTTGAGGAATTTAATTAATTTCCATTGGGAATCCGCTTACAAAAATTAATTATAAGTTTGTTTGTTATTATTTGCTTTACTCATTCTCTCTATACGCTAGTGATGTCAGGATCGTATTTTTGTCTGTAGGCGTTCTAGCTTTGTAGTTTTTCAAATAAAGGAAACTTTCTTTTTTTTTTTTTTTTTTTGCCGTTTTAGAGAAGTTTAAATTTAAAAGCCTTAATATAATCGGTATTATTAGCATTACAAAAATAATTTGTGAGACAAAATTTGAATTAAATGTAGTAAAACAAATTTATTATATTATCAATCTTCAAAGACATGCATAATAAGTAAACATTCAATATTTAGGCTTAGTTTATACGAAATTTAGGAACAGACGGTTAATTAATGTTTTTGATCATGAGACGAATGAAGTTTTGGGAATGGATAAAAATTTTAAAAAATCGTCAAAATTTTTATTACTGTTAGAGATAAGAAAAACAAAAGAACATAATTTATTTAGAGAAATTTTTTATTTAATTTTAATGAAACTTTATAAAAGAATATAATATTAGAGTTGAACGAATCTTCGCTTCTTTAAAATATATAAAACCAAAATCGATATTTATGCGTTTTGTTACAAAATAATAAATTAAATAATTTTAGTTGGAACGGGGAAGCCAAAACGTGTAGTTAGATTTTGTTCTTGAATATCAGTTACGAAAAGCTAAAAAATACGGGCCGCAGCTTTCATTTTTTCCAGTCGGTTTTAGTTGAAAATCATACGGCTATGTTCGTTAATGAATACAATTTTATAGTTAACATACACATTTATATAATGTAGTATTTTTTAAAAATCAATAAGTGATAACTTTATAATTTTTTTAATGTGGTATATTATCTCCTGTACATTTTAAACAATAAATACAAGAGAATAGAATAAAAAATCTAACTGTCTCAGCAAGGGCTTGAACCTGGATCTCTTGCTATCCGGTTGTATGAGATCCAGGTTCGAGTCCTGGCTGGGACAGTTTGATTTTTTATTCTCTTCCCTTGCATTTAATTCTTTAATAAGTGATTTTTTTTTTTTTTTTTATGTCGGACAATACTACGTTCTTTTTACTGATTATGGGCGATATATATAAATATATTTGCTAACGCTGAGTGCTTATGCAATCCAGTTTTCGGTTTGGCTCTGAAACCTTTTTTTAAAACTCTTATTGCCATCACTGTGTTACGGAATAAAATAACTCTTCTGCCATTTTTGCAACAATGGGAAATTACTCAGTTTCCGCAGCTCTTGTCTGAGGGACTTTACTCATGGGAACCATGTTTTCCTGACCGCAAGACAGACATAAACAGAAAACCATGTCTAAGTTCAGGAAAGGTACATAATGTTCTTACACATGGAAAAAATAATCTAGGATGATCTCAAAGCAAATAGTCACAACGAAGATATGGTTTACTCGCATTTAACTTCTCTAGATTGAACAAAATTTCAGAAAAACATGCCTTCACTCTCATAGCTGAGGCGAAAAGCAAATATTTTTCAAAAATTTATAGAAAATTCAAATAATAAAGCTGCACTAACGAGATAAAAGTGATTTCGAAAGTAGCTAGTACTCCTGAACCAATTTAAATATCTGAATTTCTAAATCCTATTTAGAATCTTTTGACAAGAAAATTATGAAGTAATTGTAATTTTAAGAATAGGAAGCGACACGTTGTTACAATGAAACGGATTTAAAAAAATTAATTTTATTTTTCAATAATCCAGCATTGCAGAAATGAAAATATGGTTTTAAATTTATCCTAAAATGAGCATCTAATAATCAGAGAAGGTTGATGTTTTTTTTGAATTCAAGGGCAGTATTCTGATAAATTGTAAAGATTTTTATGAGTTAATACTCTGAATTATTTAAACCTCAACCCTCTTTTCTTTTTTATTTATTTATATTGTTAGCTTCCCCTTCAAATACTTAGCGTCATGGAGAGAGAGGCTATCTACAGATTCCACCCCATTCTAAACACTCATGGATCAGATCAATCTTTTATTTATAAATAAATGATTGACCTGATTGGGATTCGATCCCGAAGCGCCAGGATTGTCAGACCCGTAAGGATCCCTCAATTACCCTGGCCCGCCTCAACTCTTTTTGTCTTCATGACCTTTTATATTGTAACTATACTAATAATTTTATAAAATGATTACAAAGGTCAATCTAATTCCTTAAAATCCATCTTATAAAACGCATCCCCCCAAAAAACCTCTGAAACCCCCCACCCCTAGCAGAATATTCCCTATGGAGTACCAGCTTGACCTAGGAGAAGACCTCTCAAAACGTTGAGTAGAAACAAACCTGATTTTACAAAAAGATGCAATATACAATATGAGAGACGGAATTAGGACTGAAAATGACCAATGAAGTGTCATTTATTAGAATACTAATCTTTACAACACACCATAAAAAAAAGCAGCGTCATTAGTCAGCTCAAGCAGGAAATGTTAAATTAAAATCGCTGAAATACCTAAGACTGATTTTTGTTACGAATCAAATAAATAAATAATAACAAAAATATATTTATAATTAGTTAAATAAAATATTTTCATTTGGTANATCGACTGTTCGGTTTATAAAAACTGACGAACATTGACTAGCTCAGATTTGAGAACCGTAACCTCTCTATTTTAAAGTACTCCCTAGTTCGTGATAAATTTACATTTAATAGAAAACAAGTTTTTGACATTCTAGGCTAATTTTCGGAAACATTTATGTTTAAATTAATAACTTAACATAAATTATTAATTATTTTAAATTATTAGTAACATTTATGTTTAAATTAAAAATTTATTTAATACATTTTACGAAAAATAATCATCAGCGTGACAGTAATCAAATTAATAATAATTGTTATTCTTGGCCGTCATTTTAATTATTATTAAACTAAAATGATATCTAGGCAAACATTGTTGTCAGACAAGTCTACATACAAGGCTTAATATGGAAGGATTCATTTAAAATTCAAATAATCCTAGAGAAATTCTCACTTAACTTTAAATAAATGTAGCCTGGCTCCAATTAAACAATTAAAATCAGAGGTGGTGATCACAGAAGCATTAAATAGGTCAGGAATGAATCTACTTTAACATTTGAAAAATCCTGAATAGTTTCTGCATTAAGCTAGAAAAAATTGAAATATTTCATAGCTCACATGTAGATTATTAATGATTTTCTCTCAAAATTAAATTATTGTTGGACTCATAGAAGATATTACATTTGACACAGTAAATCAACTATTAGTATATGTTTTAATATATTCAACAATGAAACATTAGAGAAGCTAAAATTGTGGTCTGTCGAAATTTCGTATACATTGAAATATACATATGCACACATTTATACTCACCCATACATTAGCTAAAAAATCCTCTTCCGGTGTGCGCGGTAATGTGCCAGCTGAGATAAGTGTGTTCAATGTCGAGGGAGGTCTGATTGCCCTTCGATTGACGATATCCGTCAGTCTACTGGTGTTAACTCATCTAATCGTGTAAACCCCTGAAGAAAACACAGATCCTTCTCGGTTAGTTACTTAACTGGTTATGACAGTTGGTTATATATCTCTCGGATATATATATAAATTGATGTATGAATGTAGAAGTTCTTGGACATGAAGATATACGATTCATAAAGTAGTTGCAGTAACGGTCAAAGAAAGTTGGATTTTTTTCTCAACTACTTGTTTGGCTACTTCTATTAGTAATATTAGCAACTTAAAGGCAACCAGGAAGGCAAGAGATTATCGTCAAAATAGAGAAATCCGCATAACTAATATATGGAAATGGAAATAAATTTAGAAAAATAATTTATATATACAAACACACACACCTGCAAAGAAAGATATGTTTTTCATTTCCATTTCTCAGTTATATGGAGTTATCTAATTTTTCTAATAGAATCCTCTCTCGTAGTCATGATTGTCCTGAAGACAGCTTATAATATGTACGCCAAAGAGTCGTAGATAAATAAAAATGGCTCATTGTTAAATAAATGTATTTTTTTTTTAAATCAATATTTTGACCTAACCTTTAATATTTCATTGGTAGTTTCATGTACTAGAATTATACTAGTTAAATACAATTGTACAAAACAGATAATTCTACCTTTGCACAAAGATAGAATAAAAAACTATAACGCATAAACAATGTTTGGGCCACTTAATCTTCACTATTATATGTGTTAAAATATTACTCTTTAGAATTTCACTTTTTTTAAATTTTATTTTAACAAGCATGTATAATATAGTCATATTAAATCCTAGCAATGTTTGTTGTACTCTTTGACATTGTTATTCAATTTGACTTAATTTAAGATAAGAATTATAACATAATTAGTTCCAGTGGCAGATGCAGAAAATATATTGGAATTAGCTTTACCAAATTTGCTTTTATGAATTATTTTGCACTTTAGATGATTAAAAAAAATAAATAAATGGTACCTGATATATCTAGGATTGCGAGAAAGAGGGGAAGAACAATCATTAAATGGGATGACATTTTCAACATGGGCCAAGTCAGGATGACAGCATAACACAAACAGTTCGAACACGGCGAATTTCCGGCACTTTCGCGAAGTCGAGGAGTACGCGCGTGGCTCTTGGGCGAGACGGACACGGTATCCGCGCTGAGAGCCAGGGTCGGACTGAGCTGGGGGGAGCCGCTAGACTAGCTCATATAGTGGAGGAGTGATCTCCCCCCACCACCCAGCGTGCCCGGGGGAACTTCGGCAGGGCTTCGAAGAGCCCATCGGTGTCCGCATCGGTGGAATCCATCGCGTTCCGTTGGAACATCGCAGACTGAGCCGATTTACGGGCTTGGAAGGGCAACCAGGGCCTATTCGAGCTCGCTACCCTTGCCCTATTGCTGGCCTGGGGAAAGCAAAGGAACACAAGCTCAATACTCTTAGTTAACTTCTTAAATTTCATCTCAACAACAAGTAAGACCCATTACTTACTGTACACTTAAATTTACGAAGTACTGAAAGATTTTTCAGCTTGTGCTACCTCTTAATTCTTGTCTTCCCCTCTCCAGCCCATTTCACCAAGTTTTGAACTCAATACTTTTGTATATTGAAGCTATATAATTGAATATTCTATTTAAAAGAAGAGGAGGCCTGTGCATTTTTACAAATTGTATTCTTAATTATTTTCCTTACCATTTTTTTTCCAACGGAATGGTAATAAAATTTCATTTTACACTCATTAAATTTTCTTAAGTTTGTGATAAAAATATTATGATTGAATTTCTCTCCAAACCCTCCAAGTGATCTGAGTTTTACAAACGCGCGCAAACGCACTCACACACACTTAGCCTATTTATAGCTCCATGTAAATGTAAAATTGGGAAAAAAAATCATAATGTTTATCATATCATAATGTGACACATTGTGAAAGCTTATAACAATAACATGTCGTCATATGGTGAAAGCTTGCTCTTCTACAGGATGATAAATAAGGAGATTAATAGGAAAATTGCATCACCAAGAGGCTGCGTCAATTAGGCGAATTTCTCACAATAAGAGAGAAAAAAATACCCTTCAGCTATGGATCGACTGTTCGGTTTATAAAAACTGACGAACATTGACTAGCTCAGATTTGAGAACCGTAACCTCTCTATTTTAAAGTACTCCCTAGTTCGTGATAAATTTACATTTAATAGAAAACAAGTTTTTGACATTCTAGGCTAATTTTCGGAAACATTTATGTTTAAATTAATAACTTAACATAAATTATTAATTATTTTAAATTATTAGTAACATTTATGTTTAAATTAAAAATTTATTTAATACATTTTACGAAAAATAATCATCAGCGTGACAGTAATCAAATTAATAATAATTGTTATTCTTGGCCGTCATTTTAATTATTATTAAACTAAAATGATATCTAGGCAAACATTGTTGTCAGACAAGTCTACATACAAGGCTTAATATGGAAGGATTCATTTAAAATTCAAATAATCCTAGAGAAATTCTCACTTAACTTTAAATAAATGTAGCCTGGCTCCAATTAAACAATTAAAATCAGAGGTGGTGATCACAGAAGCATTAAATAGGTCAGGAATGAATCTACTTTAACATTTGAAAAATCCTGAATAGTTTCTGCATTAAGCTAGAAAAAATTGAAATATTTCATAGCTCACATGTAGATTATTAATGATTTTCTCTCAAAATTAAATTATTGTTGGACTCATAGAAGATATTACATTTGACACAGTAAATCAACTATTAGTATATGTTTTAATATATTCAACAATGAAACATTAGAGAAGCTAAAATTGTGGTCTGTCGAAATTTCGTATACATTGAAATATACATATGCACACATTTATACTCACCCATACATTAGCTAAAAAATCCTCTTCCGGTGTGCGCGGTAATGTGCCAGCTGAGATAAGTGTGTTCAATGTCGAGGGAGGTCTGATTGCCCTTCGATTGACGATATCCGTCAGTCTACTGGTGATAACTCATCTAATCGTGTAAACCCCTGAAGAAAACACAGATCCTTCTCGGTTAGTTACTTAACTGGTTATGACAGTTGGTTATATATCTCTCGGATATATCTCAGGCCATACGGTACAGTGCACATAATATATATATATATATATATATATATATATATATATATATATATATATATATATATATATATATATATATATATATATATAAGAATGGCCCATCAGTCATGGGATACCCCCTCTCTCTTGTTAACTTCTTTTAATTGTTTCTTTGCACCAATAATTTTCCTGAAGGATCACGAATATGAAATATGACTATATTTGGTAGAATTTTTAAAAAAGAAAAAAAATACAGATGTTTTACAATTTATCTAATGTCAAACTCCTTAAAAAAATATAAATATTATATTCCTCTCTTATTATAAGTATTATATAGCCTCTTATTGTTTCTGTTTCTTGACATTTCTTTGGAAGAAATCTCAGGAGAAACGCCAAGCCGATCCTGTACGGCGGAAAGTCTGGAGGAACTCCACTCTTCCTTTGTTCGTACTGAAGGCTCCTTTCTGATCCTGTGCATTTTTCCTTCCAGGATGTTGGGTTGTGTGTGTAGAGGATGTACATCAAATCACTCTTCGCCCAATCTTGGTCTGTCAGACTTGTTCATGTCATCTTGAGCGCACCCGGCGTACTCAGCCATCGTCTCCCTCAGGAACTCCCGTCTCCCTACCTCCCATCCTTTTATCGGCTGTACTCCAGAGAGTACTCCTGGAGATGTTTCTCCGACATGGCGTCTGCAGTCTCCATCCCCCTAGAGTTCTCTCCGCGGATTTACCGCTTTTTTTGCTTTTAACTCTCATTCAACATCACTGAGAAAAGTTGTCTTATTCCGTTATATATTTCTTACATATTCAATGATTTTTTATAAAAATAAAAAATTACATAGTACTAGTATTTAGTATTAATTTTTTTTAACTTGCTTATTTATTATATATTTTTAAGGATTTGATATTTGTTTTATTAATTTTTATGAGATACGTTATGTAAAGGATATCATAAATAAAGTGTAATATACTTTTATATTTTAATATATGTATGTAAGTGTATATACTTATAAGTAATATAATAGTATGTATTGTACATGGATATTACTTATACACTTTTGATGAAATTATGATGTACTACTTATATTGCTGTATCTATGACTTATCCAAAATAAAATTTATATACAAATATTTTGTATTATAGATGATTTATTTAATACTCGATACATACGCTCTACGATTTATAATATTCTAACAGAATTTTGTCCAGAAAATTATATTATATACGTTGAAATTATGATCGCCTTAAGAAATTCAACATGGCTGAAGACATAACGAATATATATATATATATAAGAATGGCCCATCAGTCATGGGATACCCCCTCTCTCTTGTTAACTTCTTTTAATTGTTTCTTTGCACCAATAATTTTCCTGAAGGATCACGAATATGAAATATGACTATATTTGGTAGAATTTTTAAAAAAGNTATATATATAAACATAATACGTACCAACCACTCCTTAACCGGTAATGTATGAGCATGGCTTAAGTAATGTAATATGTTTTCGCTTTTTTTGTCCTTTTATGATTATATATTAACAAAGACATTTAGAATTATTGAACAAAGGAAATGTTCTTTGCTTACAGATGATAATTTTTATAATGTACCCTTTTTTCCTGTTGGATTGCTATAATCTTTCTAATTTATTAGTGGTGGATTTTCGAAATCTAAAGGTTTTCTTGTTTTTCACCTAGGATTCTAATTTTAAAATTTAACAAATGAATGGATAGTCTTAGGACGAATTCTTGTTAAAAATTAAATTTTAATACTATTCTACTCGTACTGTATGGAAAAATTTCCATATGTAATCCCTAACTGCCAAATTAATAAAAATAATAATCAAATACTTTTTAAAAAACACTGACATTCTTTTTATTAAATATCTTCAGCGAAAAAAAGGTTTCTAAAAAGATAATTCTTAACTACCTGCCAGTCTTACTCAATTATCTTTAATAAAAGACTCCAAGAAACGATTAACTTGAAAAGTAAAGATAAATTATTGGTTTTAACGCTAATACAAGTCATCATTTCATTTGATGACTCTCATGTCTTACTTATTTAAAAGTACATAAGACTGGAGCAAATGGAACAAATATTTCCAGTATTTTAGAAAAAAAACATACTTATGTATCAAAATTCTTGATAATAAACCTGATACAATTTCAAATGCGCACATACATGTATATATGTCTTTAAAGATTTTAAATAGCCAGTTACGGGTGCCATTAGAGGACATGTTCGGGTAGTACATGTAATCCGCTCGGGTCTCGCAATCCTGGTCCTTTAGGTTTAAATCCCACCCAGGGTAAGTTTTCATGTGTGCATAACAGCCTGTCCTCAGCCTTGGATGTTTAGAATAGGGTAGTGACCTGTAGATAGCCTCTCTCTTCAAGACCATCAGTGGTAGAGAAGGAGGCTAATATTTAAAAAAAAATGCCAAATAGTAATTTTTGTGCTTGACAATCAGAGATAGCCCGGTATCTCCTAATAACAATAACATTATGTAGCTATAGGTAACATAAATATCACCTAGTAAGTATTATTATCATCATCATCACCATATGCTTATGCTCTTCTACCGCTTCAGGCAGTGTTCTCCACTGCAGAGCTTTCTTGTCCCTGCTCCTGTTCCAGTCCAGTCCTCGCTTCTGGAACGCCTGTCGTTCACTTTCTTCCATGGAGATTATGAGTCTTCCTCCATGTCTTCTGCACTCTACTCGTGTCTCCTTAGTTTTCCTTGTGATTTTGCCAAGGAGTAGGTATTTTGAGAAGGAGTAGGAATCATTTTAGGTTATATTCCTCCAGCATATTATTATTGTTTATTCTTTTTAAACTTTTACAGTGTTTTATGTATTGCTCAAATAGATATTTAAAAAGCTGATATTTAATAATGAAATTTTATTTTATTTATATATTTATATCAGAAGGTTATTCAGATGAAGAGAGGCCTCCAAAAGGATAAATATTGTATTCTTCAGGTCAACATTCTTTCCTATATTATCCTATTCCTCAAAAAAATGTCCCAAGAGAATATCCTTAACAGTTCCATTTCGTTAGAATTTGCTAAATAAAAATGATATAGAGACCATTTTAGTTGAAGGGATCCATTTTGGCACATAACGTAGCTAACTGCTCATTGACAGACACTCTATTTGGGACTCTAAGATCTATTGGTAATGAAAAAAATCTATAGGCAGTATAATTGCATTAAATGAGCAATTACCCTTTCGTCCAATGGGTTAGACTTCCAGTTGTGGTGTGAGCAACATGGTTATTGGTGCAGAAAAAGATCAAAACGACAGAGGAACTGTACATAAATTCAACTTTCCTTAAGATAAGTGGCACTTCCAATTATATTGCATGATTTAATGGGAATGTAACGAGAGGAATTTATTTTGAACAAAAAGAGTTGCATGGTGCAATAGGGCGATATCACAAATGAAAGTATAAAAAAAAAAATTGCCTTGAAGAGATATGAGAAGTAAATATTTAAGTGTTCCGGTGTTTGAAGAATGTTCGTTAATTGGTTTAAAGTGTCGACTTGTTATCAATGTGGCGCCCGAACGTAAAAAGTGCATTCCAGACCAGTGACGTGCATTGAACCACAACGCGAAGATAAGCTTTAACGGCAAACATTCCTTCGTCTAAGTCCGTATTGACGTTTATCGATTAAATTTTATTCGTAAATCGTAATAATAATCTTTACCTAGTTGAATCACTCAACTCCTCATAATGTTGAGAAAGGGTGCACGTGTGTGCATAACTCACATAAAATATACTCGCAATATTGACTTCCTTTGTAAAGGGAAACTGTGAGCTCCAAACTCCCTAGGAAGGTTTGAACTTTGTAATTTTACTCTCTCCCGAGCATCTTCTGACGTTTGGAAGAAGGAATGACGACAGCATAGGGAAATTTCGTCAGTCTACTGGTGGCAACTCATTTGAAGGTTTGAATCCATACGGGAATCAGAAATCCTCCAAGATTAGCGGGCTTGGGGGATCAGCAGGACCAAACTACAGGAACTTTCAGATCACGTATCCTCAAGATTCGGGTAAATCCCGATCCAATCCAAGTTTGTAATTAACAAACTCATCTTTACTTCTTGTCTTTAAACCTTCGAGCCAACTGAATATGCCCAAAACTTAAATTAGCTGTAGAGCGTTCAATAACAAAAACAAATTCTCTATCTGTCATTCCAATAATTTTATTCAAATAAAATTATATGATCGTTAATTTGTATTTACTTACTAAGTTTTGGTAAGAGGCTTTATTAAATTTTAACAAATTATACTACTTTTGAACTATTTCAAATGGGAATTTTACTGTCACCTATGATTTATTCACTTTAACTTTTCATTTACACTATTCACAATAAAAACTTCTTGTTAGATGTTCACGTACGCCTCTCTAAGAACAAGAAGGATCTAATACATTCCGATATAGGCAGACTCCAGGAGTCTCCGATAAATATTATATTCATAACCCCGGTGTGTGAACGCCCTCATACATGAGCTTATTAGAAAAGTTCTGAGTACATTTCACTGAGCTTGAAAAACTCCACTTTTCCAACAATTTTCTTTTATTTTCTCAATTTATTTTATTGATGTAATATTCGTCTTAAGTTTCTTATCGACAAATGAAAAATTTTAAAATGTTCTAAAAATAGAATTTTTATGAAAGTTTCTTTATCAATAAATCAGCATTTTTTAAAAATTCTTTTATGTGAATTTTGTTCCAATTGTAGAGATCTGTCCTATTTTTTTTTGGAAGAATAGAAAATAAACAAGTCTATTTTGATTAAATATAATTTGTATTTCTACCATCTTTGAGAAAGGTTGGCTCGGATTCCAAAAGTACGTCAAGTTATTTTTACGGCTACACAGATATAATCTTCCAGTAATCTCCCAGATGTTTTAGGTGGTAACAATGGGAAGGTAACGGCTAGATATCAAAGACAGAAGTAAGTAAATTCTTTTTTATTTATGGAATTCCATACTTCCCTGGACTTAAATCTTGTCTGGCCAACCTCTTACTTCCCTAGTAAGAATTTATTTGTAATAAAATAACCAAATCTGACCCATGTTAGATATTAGGTCACAAGAATATTTTACAAACGGATTTGAAATTTTTAAATATAATTATTTTT
>KZ807321.1:192068-204578 GCA_000696205.2 Oncopeltus fasciatus | reverse complement strand
TTTAATATCTATTTTATAAAATATAAGAAAAACAATTAAGAATGCAACTTCGAGTATTAAATATATACAGCCTTATTTTTGTATACCGACCGAAGATAGTTTCTAGTTAAGCACACAAACACGCATTCACGCACACTAATATATATACATATATAAAGACTACGGGAACTGTAGTGGAATCGGCCAATTAAAGAATGCCATCTGCTTTCTTACTTCACAATAGGAAATCAAATTTATCCAGAAATAAGTTATTAGATTCTTCTGGGCCTGCCCATATATATATATATGTGTGTGTGTGTGTGTACATAGATTTTACACGTTAGGTGAATACACATTATGTTTTACACACCAATTTTTTTTTAAAATATCAAACGTTCTAGTTGGTTAATAATTAGTAGTGGGGTATTTACGTTAATACTAAATTTTAATTTAGCGCTTATTATATTTCCAGAATTTGAATTTTTATAATCAAGTTGACAAGTTGCTTTAAAAAGCTAAGTTTGTTATAATGAAAAATAAGATCAGTACAGATGCGATTTCAGCAGTAGAAATATTCATCAACTACAATGCTGTGCTTAGTTTACGCACCACTTGCGTGACGGAATCATATATTCTTATCTCTCTCTCTCTTGTATCAAAGTAAAGAGAAATACTAGTAAATTTTCTTCAATTTTGATAGCGTGTGTTTGTTTGAGTCGTTGTATACTGCTATAAATAAAAGGAAAGAATTACAACCATGATGAATCCCTATGTATAGGAGGATAAATCAATGTATGCAATTTGAATTTAAAAAAATAGAAATAGAAAACAATAGTAATTTTAGTAAAGAATTTATTGGGGTTTGATCAAGGTTAATCCAAAAAAAATAAAATAAATTAAAAAAAAAACAAAAAAACGTTTCGGCTTCTATTGTTAGCCATCTTTAGAGCTATAATGAAGGTGAGGGGATCAAATGTTCATAACTGTATGATCAGGACAATGCGATAATTAAAAATATGCTTTCTACAAAAAATATTAACTATATATGGTCTATGATAATCACCTTTCTCATCAGATTGATTTTGTTTGATACTTATCAGTTTATATATCATTTCATTTCTTTTTTTATCACACCAAAAAATTTAACAGCAGAATATGTTAAATTTGTGTGTAAATTATTAAATTTTTTACTCAGGTTAGTCATGCAAGTACCATTTAATTTTAGTTGGTAGTTCGAGGAAACAATAATCATGCAAATTATTACTGAGCAGTTTCTTCATATTACTCTATATTTTTACCTAAATTCAATTAAAATATTTTAATTNTAAACATACTATGCATTATTTTTTATTATTATAAGTACTAGGCAACAATATTAAGAATATTTTTAAAAAGCGAATGTATATTTTATAAAATTGATTTACTATCATAAATCATGGGTGCACATATTTCATTGAACTTTTTAATATTTAAGAAAATTAGCTACTGTTCATTAGCGAATAAATTTCAATAGTTTTATAATGTTATTAAAAAAATTTGTATCAAAGTAAAGAGAAATACTAGTAAATTTTCTTCAATTTTGATAGCGTGTGTTTGTTTGAGTCGTTGTATACTGCTATAAATAAAAGGAAAGAATTACAACCATGATGAATCCCTATGTATAGGAGGATAAATCAATGTATGCAATTTGAATTTAAAAAAATAGAAATAGAAAACAATAGTAATTTTAGTAAAGAATTTATTGGGGTTTGATCAAGGTTAATCCAAAAAAAATAAAATAAATTAAAAAAAAAACAAAAAAACGTTTCGGCTTCTATTGTTAGCCATCTTTAGAGCTATAATGAAGGTGAGGGGATCAAATGTTCATAACTGTATGATCAGGACAATGCGATAATTAAAAATATGCTTTCTACAAAAAATATTAACTATATATGGTCTATGATAATCACCTTTCTCATCAGATTGATTTTGTTTGATACTTATCAGTTTATATATCATTTCATTTCTTTTTTTATCACACCAAAAAATTTAACAGCAGAATATGTTAAATTTGTGTGTAAATTATTAAATTTTTTACTCAGGTTAGTCATGCAAGTACCATTTAATTTTAGTTGGTAGTTCGAGGAAACAATAATCATGCAAATTATTACTGAGCAGTTTCTTCATATTACTCTATATTTTTACCTAAATTCAATTAAAATATTTTAATTGTTTTATTTGTTTAATTTTATCTATTTCATTTCATTTTTTTTTACTTAATCTGTCTCATTTACTCTTAAAAATTCCACAATTCTTTTCCTTAAATTTATTTTTCTATTACTACCATTTGTGAAACAATATATGTTGTCATGAATCAATTTTAAATGTCTGCGCTGTTTTGTAATGATTGCGATTACTTTTTCGTTTAATTATACAAAGTTACAAAATATTTAGAATACAAAGAACATTAAATTAATACTTTTTTTTAGAAAATATATAATGATTAAGGTGGATTTGGTTATTACAATAAAATTCTTACTAGGGAAGTAAGAGGTTGGCCAGACAAGATTTAAGTCCAGGGAAGTATGGAATTCCATAAATAAAAAGAATTTACTTACTTCTGTCTTTGATATCTAGCCGTTACCTTCCCATTGTTATCACCTAAAACATCTGGGAGATTACTAGAAGATTATATCTGTGTAGCCGTAAAAATAACTTGACGTACTTTTGGAATCCGAGCCAACCTTTCTCAAAGATGGTAGAAATACAAATTATATTTAATCAAAATAGACTTGTTTATTTTCTATTCTTCCAAAAAAAAATAGGCCAGATCTCTACAATTGGAACGAAATTCACATAAAAGAATTTTTAAAAAATGCTGATTTATTGATAAAGAAACTTTCATAAAAATTCTATTTTTAGAACTTTTTAAAATTTTTCATTTGTCGATAAGAAACTTTCGACAAATATTACATCAATAAAATAAATTGAGAAATCATTAAAATAAAAGTAAATTGTTGGAAAAGTGGAGTTTTTCAAGCTCAGTGAAATGAACTCAGAACTTTTCTAATAAGCTCATGTATGAGGGCGTTCACACACCGGGGTTATGAATATAATATTTATCGGAGACTCCTGGAGTCTGCCTATATCGGAATGTATTAGATCCTTCTTGTTCTTAGAGGGGTGTAAATCAGGAGGGCAGTTCTTGTAGAGCCTCATCACGCGGCTCCCCTAAGGGAGGGGGTGACTTTCGATGAAACGCCAGAAATAGTTACGGTGGATTGTCACTGTGGTGTGTCACCTCATCTCCGGCTTGAGTAAGAGGCACCACAAGATAAAAAAAATCTTCAGAGGATGACATTCCGACCGTAAGTGAGTGGGTACTCACGGCCGTCCGTTACACTCCAGAATGCATTTATTTATTANCTTCTAAAATAATTAATATTAAATAACAGTTTTATTAATTTTATGGATAAAAACCATTCAACAATGTGAATTAATTGTTTGTATTTTCAGCCCAGATAAAGAGATAATATATTCAAGAAATATTGGACTAAATTGTTATACTAACTGATAAATTAAAAAATAAACACTCGAGTTTGCTATGTTTATGTTGTAAATAGGTGGGAGAAAGAGTGTAGTGAACAGTCGAGAAAAAAAAAATTACAATGAGTATAAATTTTCGGGGAGATTTCTCGCCCTTCGCCAGTGAGACTCAAGAAGAAGAGAGACTAACTTCTCACTGACGAAGGGCGAGAAATCTTCTCGAAAATTTATAATCTTTGTAACCTTTCTTTATATATGTTTATATACATATACATATACATATATATATTCACAATAGCATGTTATAAATTCTGGTGTTCGAATGCGTCTGGATTACATTATGTGGAAAATGAAATAGTTTAATATATCATACCCCAACGTATCATATAACCTTTAAAGGCTATGCTGCATTTAGAGAATGTATAATTCTTAAAACATCCATTGTTCTCTCACTTTTTTAGAATGAATTTTGAAATTATTCATTATTCTTTATTATATATTTTAATAAAAACTGGGATACAGTATTTGCAATTGTATTATTTACGGTAAATACAAAAAATGTACAAGTGGTTTTATACATATGATATTCATAAATGATATGGCTAATGAGCTTAAAACTGTGTAATTTGGTTAAAAGACATATACCAAAATATGTTAATGAAAGTGTTTTTGTATTTCAAATATGCTGATAAGTTTGAACATAAAAAGAATGCCAGCTTAATTATTTTAAATGATGCAAGATCCAACGAAATATAAAAAAAAAAAATATTGTGTTTACGGAAAGAGAGTCTTAAAATATAGCCTTTGGATCTTGTTAACATTTCCAATGGTTTCATAGGTTTGGCGACTACAGACCCTAATCATTATACGAAACGATTAAGGGAATCGATAAATAGAGCATACAAGCGTTTACTGATTCCAGAAAGAATCACGGAGTAAATATTGGCTAGTAAAGAATAGTTGACATATTTTTAATATTGTTTTGTATTTTGTAGGATGTAAGACGATCTTCCTATAATATATTCTCAATTACTCATAACAATTCCAATTGAAATATAATATTTCATATTATAATGTTATAAAATAAGGTTAGCTCAAACATAGTTTAGACGTCATGCTATTAAGATAAAGTAAAACAATTTCAAATTACTTTGATGAAAATGTTATTTAAACTCCATAATTTAAAAAACAATTAAAAGTTATTTTTCTCCTTCCTTCATTATCCGAATTCGTATATTCTTCTTTATAAGTTGGATAAAAGATTTCCCTTCATTTTACGTTATTTCGCTCTGTCACACTTTTCTTTATCTGATTTCAGCATACTTCAAAGTGAACTTATTTTACGTATAATTTTAATTAATTAATTATTTCTTCACTTATCTCATGTCTTCATATGAGTTGTACATTAATTATCCGGTACTCTATTTATCTCCTTCCCAAATTATGCGTATATCTATTTATTATTCCTCATTCCCTCGAATTCCTTATTCTATATTTTAAACATACTATGCTAGGTACATTTGTTCTTTAATACAATAATTATCACTTTTTCTATGAGTTCTTTTTCTACAGAAAACTCTTAGAAATTGGCTATTGCAGTATATGTAATTCTGATGCAGATGAGAGAATTTCTTTTCACTTGCCTCCTTCCACCCCTTTTTTTTTCTATTGCTCTCATCTAATTTCTACATTCATTAAAAACGAGAAGAATTTATAAATATAATATTCACATCTTAAATTGTTTTATCTATTTCAAAGTTATACATTAATTATTCTGTAAAAGTATACATATATGTATAAACTATATAATAAGCACGATTCAGTATATACTTATAAATTTATAGAATATACCACTGTCCTATTATTTATAGGGTTATTATTATTGGTCAAGGTTGAACCAACAAAAAAAAAATACATTTATTTCAAAAATTGAATTATTTTGGATGAACCCTGACCGAACCTTAACAAATTCTCTACTGATAATCTCCTCTGTCAGAAACTCTTCATTTCTCATCATTCTTTATTCGGCTTTCGGATTCATTGTGTAGGATGATGTTTGTGTAGGATTATGGGTTTCACTTTTATCAGGATAGTCACATATAGCATTTTTGGTGAAAATAAGCTAAACAAAGCTAAAGTATTGTATTTAACATAAGTGTGGATACTACATTGAGTGTACAGGATCTAAAAAGTTATAAAATCTATTCCTCTAAGCTCTGAAGGATTAGTTCCTTTTGAAAACGGGGAGAGTCTACTAAACTTTATTTGGTCAGCAGCTTTTGGTATATTGGGTCTTCATTGTAGAGTTTCTTTCTTTATCCACAGGCGCCAGATTTTCGCTTTGATTTTCGTACAGAGCTGACCGACACATAACATGTTAGCACTCATGATTAGATAGCATCTATGCTAAAATAGCACCAAAAAATTTAGTTAGATGTACCCGTCATTTCCACTGTATTGGACGCCATGATACGAGTCACTCTTGTCACCTCAACCCGTTATTTACGATCCTAAAGGAAATGAGATTTATTTTTTTTTACTTATTCCCATAGTAAATGGACAATAAGATGAAGCAGAGCGACAGTTAGTACGTGTCTGATACGACAGGAGGTAGCAATTTCAAGAGTAAGGCTACAAAAGCATACCTCATTCTAAAGAGATAAGCCCCGGTCGGGAAAAACGAGGAGTTCCAGAAAAAAGAAGGGGATATGGTTGGGGGGTGAGGGGTGGGGGGTGAATTATATTGCCCTAACTCCTGCGGCTGAAGTGAGGTCAATATGGCGGTTGTAAGTTTTATATCGGACCCTTTCGGCCTATCAAGATGTTTGTATCTGCCCAGGTCTGAGATACTGTCTGCATTTTATTTGTATTTTTTATTATCGCGTTCCGGCGTTTTATTGGTTCGGGGCGGCGTTCTAGTGTGGTCTGTCACGATTTCTAGACGACGTTAGCAACGCCCACTTCCGCAGAGCCATTCCTAATTTTTCGAATTCCTCCAAGTATCTTGAGTCATCTGTTTTTCATTCTGACATGACGCAAGAGGTTTGCTTCAGCTGATATTCTGTAGAGAAATCAAACTATTCCACTCCAGTCCTCCTACGTGATGCCTGAAAATCTACATTTGGTGCACTAATAATATAGTACGATAAAAAAAAAAAATATATATATATATTTAAATCAATCAATCAATATTAATTATGTTATATATTATTGTGCAGTTGTCCAAGAATTAGCTCTAAGAACTAACTTATTAGTCTTGTACTTAATTATATGTTAACTAACATTTCTAATTAAGTAAAATAATATGTAACTACTTCTAAAATAATTAATATTAAATAACAGTTTTATTAATTTTATGGATAAAAACCATTCAACAATGTGAATTAATTGTTTGTATTTTCAGCCCAGATAAAGAGATAATATATTCAAGAAATATTGGACTAAATTGTTATACTAACTGATAAATTAAAAAATAAACACTCGAGTTTGCTATGTTTATGTTGTAAATAGGTGGGAGAAAGAGTGTAGTGAACAGTCGAGAAAAAAAAAATTACAATGAGTATAAATTTTCGGGGAGATTTCTCGCCCTTCGCCAGTGAGACTCAAGAAGAAGAGAGACTAACTTCTCACTGACGAAGGGCGAGAAATCTTCTCGAAAATTTATAATCTTTGTAACCTTTCTTTATATATGTTTATATACATATACATATACATATATATATTCACAATAGCATGTTATAAATTCTGGTGTTCGAATGCGTCTGGATTACATTATGTGGAAAATGAAATAGTTTAATATATCATACCCCAACGTATCATATAACCTTTAAAGGCTATGCTGCATTTAGAGAATGTATAATTCTTAAAACATCCATTGTTCTCTCACTTTTTTAGAATGAATTTTGAAATTATTCATTATTCTTTATTATATATTTTAATAAAAACTGGGATACAGTATTTGCAATTGTATTATTTACGGTAAATACAAAAAATGTACAAGTGGTTTTATACATATGATATTCATAAATGATATGGCTAATGAGCTTAAAACTGTGTAATTTGGTTAAAAGACATATACCAAAATATGTTAATGAAAGTGTTTTTGTATTTCAAATATGCTGATAAGTTTGAACATAAAAAGAATGCCAGCTTAATTATTTTAAATGATGCAAGATCCAACGAAATATAAAAAAAAAAAATATTGTGTTTACGGAAAGAGAGTCTTAAAATATAGCCTTTGGATCTTGTTAACATTTCCAATGGTTTCATAGGTTTGGCGACTACAGACCCTAATCATTATACGAAACGATTAAGGGAATCGATAAATAGAGCATACAAGCGTTTACTGATTCCAGAAAGAATCACGGAGTAAATATTGGCTAGTAAAGAATAGTTGACATATTTTTAATATTGTTTTGTATTTTGTAGGATGTAAGACGATCTTCCTATAATATATTCTCAATTACTCATAACAATTCCAATTGAAATATAATATTTCATATTATAATGTTATAAAATAAGGTTAGCTCAAACATAGTTTAGACGTCATGCTATTAAGATAAAGTAAAACAATTTCAAATTACTTTGATGAAAATGTTATTTAAACTCCATAATTTAAAAAACAATTAAAAAAAAAAAAAATATANTATGTTTATATATATATATATGCCCTTACAAAAGGAAAGAAAAATTTTGCTGCAGATGAGATAAGTATAAGTTAAAAAATAATTAGCAATAAGCCACCAATCAAATTTGTGGAATAATTGTATCAAATTATTTGAAGCAGCATGTGGGAACAACTTCGTTAGAACAGTTAGTCGAGTGACCGCTCTCCGGCTCCACTTAATTTTACACTCCCCACCATTTGCAACCTCCAGTAAAATACTGAATCATATTGAGTTGGTATATTTATAATAATTTTACCAACTATACGTAAAAAAACAAAAAAAAAAAAAACACACATCACGAAGGAGTGGCTTATGCTGAGCAGATTTCCCACATCTCTTGGTGATCATGAAAATCAAAATAAACTCATTACAATAAGGACAAAAGGCATGTTAATGTTTAAAAGTCTGCTATGAGAGTTAAATCTTACACCCATTCTAAATTTTTGCAGTTGTAATGAGTTTTATATATATAATTAGCTTGACTTCTCATGGTGAGAAGATATATATAATCTTTCTAAAAGCTCTTTTATTTATCACTAGATCAGAGATGAAATTGGTCGTTAGTTTAACATTTAAAAACTACACAGTTAGTAACAGTTATTAGTTACATTAAACCTGTAGATAGCTATACCTATGAATATACCTATGGATAGTTAGTTATTTTTTGAAATCAGTTTTGTTGAAAAAAGAAAATTTTCGCTTGCTTGGGAAACTTGTCCAATGTAGCTTAATGAAACGTAGGTTAGGTCTCCAACATATATTTATGTTATACATTTTTTTTGTGGTATTTAATCCCACACTAGTGGTATCTTGACACCAGTCAAAGCAGGAGATCCAGGTTCGTGTCCTGGCTAGGACAATTAGATTTTTTATTCTGTTCTCATGCACTAAAAATTGTTATATTTATTTTATTTCTCTCAAAATAATGTTTATTGTTTAAGAAGATCATCCTTAGATATTCCATATTTCTTACATATTCATCACTACGAACATTTTATTTGGTCGTCATCCATTCCAGAAAAAACACAAAAAGCAAACCAAAACAATTTTTTTTTTAAATACTCAAGCTTAACATGCAAGAATGTCTCAATCGTGTCAAGGTGATACCTATGTTACTTTATTAAAAGTCTTGACTAATTTTTTAAAATTAAATCTTTAATTTAATTGAAAGATTAGTTCATGGCATACCTTTTTGGGTTTTTTTTTATGCCATTTTCTTAAAAAATATAATTGATTATTTTATATTTAAAAAAAGTTTTGCTTAGTTTGCATTTTGTTTTTGTTAACAGAACTTAATAAAAACAAATACAAATTGTATATAGGGATAAATATATAAGTGAAAATAAAATTCTGAGGGTGATATTAGTAGATCGAAATGTTACATTGTAAAAAAAAAAAAGATTTATTGAAGAACTACCTGATATTTTACAGAAAGTCTTTTATAATTTAAAAAAATAACCAAGCAAACTGGCCTCAATAACATTAACATGCTCACAGACAATAACACAGTCTTTTTTACATAAAGTGGGAAATATGCAAAATTTTAAATTACTGAATACATGATATTAATAAGCGTATTTCAATACTCATTATTTTACCCGAAATCGGATACATATTCTTCAAAAGTTAATCAGCACGTTCGAGTAATTCCTACTTTTTGGCGTAAGCAAAATTACATGGCTACCCAAGGACAAAAGACTAATGCTGAAGGAATTAACGATAATTCCTTGCTTTCAGAAGATTTTATTCAAGGAAATTGGATACCACGAAGCAAATTTTTTTTAAAAATTGCTATCTGATTCTAATCTAGAAAAACTCAAACACGGTCCTAAATATAACCTGCGTACACACACACACACACACACACACACATGCAATNCGAGATCAGTGTTTTCACATCTATTTGGTAATGATGACGTGATTTCATGAGCATTATTAGCCGCCATGACTATGCGAGGATGTAAGGGGAAAAATGAAACTTTAGAGGGTTAGCTGCGAACCTGCAGACCCGTTATGAGAAGCTTAAGGACGGTGCCACTCAGCCACTCCTCAAGTCGAGGGGTCTCGACCCCTAGCCCACGGGCTTGTGGGAGTGTGCTGAGAACATGCCTCATCCTTACACAACTCAGGGAATATGACCCTATTCAAGGGGAAAAAGAGTATTTTCAATAACCTTTTGTTTATTGAAAATACTTAAACTTACAGCTTAAGTTGCGATGTGAGCAGGCTTCCTGGCTGAACAGAATTGTACAAGAATGTCTTGGAAAATTTACGTTGGAGAAATTATTCAAGTTTTCGGCCAGGATCAGAAAAATAAAGTATTCCAAAATTGTCGGGTAATTATTTTATTACTACCGACGTTTCGACTTAACTTGTAAGTCATCGTCAGGGCGTTAGTGATGTCTGAAGAGATCTCCGGGGGAGGTTGATGGTCACATCGCACAGTGCTAAAGTCACTTTACTGACCAGTTAAGTCGAAACGTCGGCATTTTATTACTCAACAATTTTAGAGTATTTTATTTTTCTGATCCTGGCCGAAACCCTGACTAATTTCTTCAGTTTAATACTCGACGGACCTCCAACTATGCCAATTTTTATTTACATTTTTCACATTATCGAATATTAACCACTAAATTCAAAAGGAGAGTTTTTTTTTACCTTAGATATCATTATTAGATGATTTTATTTGGGGTTCGGTCAAGGTAGATAAAAAAAAATAAATATAAATTTTAAAAAATGTATTTTTTAAAAAGATTATCTGTCAACCTTTCCGCTTACATTGTAAGCCATCTTCAGGGCTATCATGAAGACGAAAGAGGACGTCCTGTCCCTAAGTTCACATTTCCATGACTACCTTTCTGGATCTACCTTGACCGAACCCCAACAAAAATCATCTAATAAATCCACAAATGAAGTTCACTAGCATTTAACATGTCTGCTTTATGATTGAATTATTCTCGATATTTAAGGACTTTTTTGAATTTGATAGAGAGAGGTACTGTTATTCTAAAAAAATCACGAAGGAATTTCAAAAAAAAAGAAAAAAAAAACCTAGGGCTGGATGCACCCAAAACCTCGAATTTACTATTCAAAATATTTCCTTAATGTATTATAATAAATTTACAAAATATAAATGTTGAAAAAACCAAGTTTTTCATTTTACGTTTTGTACAATTTTTATCTTTATTTTAACAATGAAATAAAAATCTTTAAATTTCATATTTCTGTGTATACGTATAATTGTCTTTCAGCATGTGTGTCTGTATGTGTGCTAGTGTCCACTATAGCTCAACAGGGTACAGAATCGGTTTATCGCAATGAATTTTGCTTAGACAATTTTAAATTCAAAACTGAGGTAAGTCGACGACTAAATTCGTTATTGACTGAAATATTTTAGGTTTGTTGATTAGAAGGAGAGAAAAATTAAAAATATTTATTTGTTGGTAACGATAAGCGTCATGAAATAATAAGAGGGCGTACTTTAGAAAAAAAAATACAAGCAAAATAAAACATTTTAAATAAATAAATAAAGGAATAATTTTTTCAATAATGGTAGGACAGGGAATAGAATAATTTATACGAGAAAATCTTTGAATAAACACTACAGAGAAAATGTATGTTCACATTCCTAAATAACAATCTGATAACGCCATTATCATATTTACTGAGTAATAAATATCCTTATTGTATTGGATTTCTAACAATGGGAAACTGCCCATATTTTCAGGGAGAATCAATCGTCCAGAATTGGTGGGAATTGATGTCAATTGATGGGATGTCATTGGGTGGGGGGAGGGAAGGGGAAATAGTCTCATATCCGGCCGACGCAGGGATTTTCGGCGGAGAGGGGGAAGGTGATCCAACGATTTTCGTGCACACG
Organism: Oncopeltus fasciatus; assembly: GCA_000696205.2. Taxonomy (NCBI): domain Eukaryota; kingdom Metazoa; phylum Arthropoda; class Insecta; order Hemiptera; family Lygaeidae; genus Oncopeltus; species Oncopeltus fasciatus. Next base: position 192,527 of record KZ807321.1, on the reverse strand, counting down.
GCAAGAGTAGTATGTGGCATTTGTTTCTCTTCTAGGTGGAGTAATTATATCTAAAAGGGATCGACTCAGACATTTCTTTACCTAAAGCTTATTGTAGGCGGCCTTTCACAAAAAAAATAAAGATGATTTCGGCAAAAATTGTACCTCGAGGCACACTCATCAGCCAACAGTCTAATGCCTGCAAAAACATTACATTTTAATGAATGATTCAGTGTTTTTACTGGACTATGTTGATTTACCCTACAAAATGTCCTCAAATTTAGTATTCATTCTGTTTTCCAAGATCCCAACAACAAAGTTATTGCAAGAGGAGTTGAAAATAATATAAAATACATACAACAAATAATGTATTACACCTCATCACTTAGAACTAAGAGATCTTTACAAGGTAGGTAAAATGTTTTAAAAAAAATGTACACACACATATATATATATATATATATATATATATATATATAT
>KZ807321.1:170395-191984 GCA_000696205.2 Oncopeltus fasciatus | reverse complement strand
TATATATCTATATTTCTGTAAGCCCTATAGCATAATGTAAGCCCAATTTTTAGTATAATAATACTTAATTTGGTAGATGAGTTCGCTAATGGATAATAGGTTTGAAGGAAGGGGGATTTTGACGGAGACCAAAATTTTAAATCGTAATATATGAGATTAAGTATTTAGGTTTTTAAGTTCTAATATTTGAACTTAATATATGAAATAATTTATTTTTGGTTTTATGAGGTAGGGTTTAAATGGAGTCCGAAATTTCTAATCACAACATCTTTGTTATTGTTTGAGTCACAAATAACATATTTCAACTTATGTGCTGTAAGTGCTGTATTTTAACAATTTTTCTGTATCATATTTAACAAGAAACGCCTGTTAAGGAAGAAAGTTTAAGAATGTAACTAAGATGACTAAGTGCTAACTTCCATTTTTTCATTCGCGCCAGTCTAAACTAAAGCTTTTTGTTCATTCATTTTAATCGTCTTCTGTCTAGCTTTTAAATTAAATTTCATCATTTACACTTCTTTTGTCATTTTACAGTGTTTTGTCTCTGATTATGCCAAACTTATGTTTTATAACATATTTATATTGCGCCCCAAAATGAAGATTTTTAATAATGAAACATGGAGGATTGAACACCACTCATATTTGAAGAATCAACCTCAACAACGCTGTCTTATGTAAAGAAAAATGCGTTTATATTTTAAATGTTAATTTTCTACCTCTTAAGCTAAATACATTTTTAAGAAAATACTTATCGAAAAAGTATTTAAAATTTAATTACGAAGACAGAACACTTGTCGACAGCACAAAAACAGGTGTTATTGCCTTTTCCTCTAAAGTTCCTATTTACCATTTGTTTTGCTTTGTGAATCTTTAATGTAAAATTGAAAATCTTCTTAGGTGATGGAAATCCGTGTGAAGAAAAACACAAATAAATACATTACAAAAATATAATTATTTTATATAATAAATATATAAATCGAATGTATATAACATTTAGTTCTGACAGATTTAAGGGCCATAGATATATCCTGTGGCATGATGGCATATAAGACTTGATTGAAAACTCCATCCTCAATTTCTCCATTGATAACAAATGAACTGGATTGGCCAATCAATTACTTTTTGGTTATAATGTTATAAATGGACAAAATACATAAAATACTATTATTTTACTTTAATAAAGAAATGACGAATGTAACTTCTAAAACAATAATGGTGATCAATAGTGATTTTCAGACTCATAATTTGGATAACAAAGTAGGAGACTCTCTCCTTGCATCACCCACATTTCCAGAAATTTAGGCCGAAAACGTGGCAAAAATAACAATTTTTCGCTACACAAATTAGGTTTTTTCTAAAAATTCTAAGTCTGAATCATTCCTTTCCTTCCCCAACCATTCCTTTCTTTTTAAAATAAGAATTAAAGTTAATGATTATTAAATTATGAAATTTAAATTCTACAAGAATCTCAGCAGTAAAGAAAGATGGACATTTTTCACTTTTATATTCCTTAAGTTTATCTAGCCCCACTACAGTAAGGGTTTAGAATTCCATATGCCAAAGAGCAATGCATTTGTGTCATGCGGGTTGCCTAACTTTACAATCTTTTGAGGACATTTATTATAATTCTCGAAATCACAAGATTTTTTTGGCAAGAAGACCATTTGCAGTCTATGCTGTATATATATTTTAATTAGAATTTAAATTATTAAAGAAGTTTCGGTTATGTAGTTTCCCATTAGCACAATCCCGAACTTTAAATTTCAATCCCAATATTTTTTCTAACAACGAAAACAGAAATGTTTCCATGACGCTCTCGATAAGCGGTACTTACAGTGTAAGAGACTCGAGCACTCAAGACTTTAACCCCCCCGAGTCTTGTATTTTTATAGTGAATGTCATGGTTTTCCTGTTCATGTTGGAATCATAACACGACTGTAGAAAATTTTTTTAGAGATATTCACTAGGCCGATTTAGTTGAAGCTGTAACTGTGCACACACACACACACACACAAACACATTCATATATTAGGGGATGGGGGTTTACCTGATAACTCTTCCACTTTTTCTTATCTTCATTAAATTTACCATATCGCTTAAAATGCAAATTGAACTACTTACTTCGTTAAAAAGCAAAGTTCTGCTAAATTCTGGGAAATTACTTCATATTTAAAGTGAGAGTACAAAATATTTTTAAGCATTGAAAATCAGTACAAGTATGTCTATTATTAAAAGAAATGTTTCATGAGTTGCACAGCAAACAACAATAATGAACAAGAATGATTGGGGATTTACTTGCCACATTAATTAAAATTTTATCACCTACTATTAGTTTTTCTCAATAATATATTTGAGGTCTAAGAGGTATATAATTTATAAGTAAGATTAAAAGTAACTAATTATATCTGTCGGACAAGAATTAAAAATATGCTGAAGACCCGCATCAATCTATTAGAAAAGAGAGGGAAGAGAGAGAGATAAAGAGGAGAACTCGGAGGAGAGAAGAGTCATAATGGAGAATGAGAAAGGAGAGAGGGGGAGAGAGAGATAGAGAGAGAGAGAGTGAGAGTGTGGGAGAGGCAGAGGGGGGGATATGGAGAGAGGGTAAGAGAGAGGAGAACACGGGGGAGAGAAGATTCGGTATAGACAATGAGAGAGGGGGGGAGAGAGGGTGAGGGAGAGAGAGTGAGAGACAGAGGTATGCCAGGTATTTTATGAGGTCTTTTAGCTAACAAGAGAAAGGACAGGTGGAAAGGACACGGGAGAAAGAAAGAGTCAAGCACCAGAAGAAAACGATAGAGGGATGGAGTACCGTGGACCTTGTACTTCATGTCAGCTCTGCAGGTACACTGCACGCATTGAATCTCTCGGACGTCGAAGAAAGTCACGTTTTCCTTCCTGACTTGTGATTCCTCTGGCTGAGAAAGTCAGTCACGCATCGCAATGGACGAACGCTTCAGTGAGTCTCGACAATGCGGAGTCGATAGCCTGGAACTTTTGCGATATGGCGGCACGAAGTCATACATACAGATCGCGGGAGTCTCATGAACTTTTAATGGCCACGGTTTACAATACGTATCCTTTAAAGATATCCAATCTATTCTTGCTGATACATATATATGTATATATGACACAGTAGCCGTGGTTCAGTTTTGAAGTGAGTGAGCTTTGTGTTTTTATAACACATTATTTAAAATGTTTTATGTGATACAAACTTTTACTTGAATAACACAAACACGCACATACACACTCACATATATATATATGTATATATATACTTGGCTTTTTTTATTTTTTATTATTTAATAACGAATATATCATGGTTAAATAGGTCTTTAAACATTTTTAAACCCACCTCCATCTTCCCATAGGATATTGCGTAAAAAATAAATTCTTTTAATGCTTCATAGCCAATTTAGTTACCCTATTTTAAAGAAGTGGCAAACCAAAAAACTCAGAAATATATATTTTTCTTCGTATCTTCTTCAAAAATCGTTTCCCAATCGTATTGAGGGAAAATGTTAGAAAATTTTATTTTAAACCTATTACCTTTCATTGCCAGAACTAAACTAATAATATGCATTTTAACAATTTGGTTTTTCTCTCAAAATCTCCTTCTCCGTCGACCGATTTTAGCTGTGAACTCCAAAGAAAGAAGTAAACTCAATAACCACATTTACTTTCAGGGCAATAATTTCACAGGGTGCAAATGGTACCTCTTGGGGAGGATAAATGAAGTGTCCGAGAAATTTCAATGTCATACCCCCAGTTGATAGACATTTGTAAATCCACCAAAATATTGCTCTAGAAGACATTTCGCTGTAGTAAATTGAATTAAGAGCGGCAAATGGTTCGATCGTCCTTCGTGAAGGGCTCGCGAAGGGAGGAAGTATAGGCATCTCCTTGAGGGTATAAGTATTATGGGAGCCATTGAGAGTCAAGTCGGCACTTAAGGGTAGCGATGGAAGCGTGCCTTCTCATACGAATCACGACTGAGGATTCATCGCAATCACTTTCTTCATAACTACCCCAATAAAATAAAAAAGTCATAACCATTCGCCATTCTCACCCTAAAAATATATATAATAAATTAAACAAGGAATACTCAATACTAAATAAAAAAAATAAAAAAACGTTTCCACCGTCCATACTAGGATGTTCATTTGTCTAGGAAACGGGAAAACTGATTTAAATTAAATTAAAATTGATCCTTTTAGAGACGCCTTTGTTTTAGGAGTGGCAGAGATTAATTGGCAGATTAATTGGAGGATTATGTTTCCCTACAAAAGTTTCCTTCTAGCAATGTAAGGACCGCACTTTTTTTTTTAATCTACATTTTTATCCTTTCACTCTACATCAAGATATTTTTTTTTCTACACTATTAATCCTGCAGTCATCAATATAGATTTATTCAACAATTAGTAATAAACTAAGTTTATAAAAAATATTTTCTTCGATTTTAGGTCGGATTTATATATATATATCTGTGGCATGATNNNNTGTATATATATATATATATATACATATATATTAAATAAATCCGACCTATAATCTAAAGCTTATTCTTTTTGTTTTTTGTATAGATACTGGCGTTTTCTTATCACATGCTACCTTTCCCAAAATATTTGAGACCATCAATTTTGTGACACCTATCTGAATGGTATAATTATTAACGTCGTTAATATTCACTTTAGCAAGTTTCCATCAAGCGACTTTGAAACATTATGCCAAAATTTTATATATCTCCTCTAGTGTGTATTTAAAAAAAAATAAAAAAAATAAATTGGTTAATTGACCGTAGGTATTATTCTTAGATGATTTTAGTTGGGGTTCGGTCGAGGTAGATCCAAAAAAAAAATACAAATTAAAAAAAAAGTTTATTTTTTTAAAAGATTCTCGGCCAACTTTTCAGATTATCTGCCAGGGTTATTAGTCATGGAATGATTATCTGCCAAGGTTATCAGTCATGGAAATGTGAAATTAGGGATAGGATGTCCTCTCTCGTCTTCATGATAGCCCTGAAGATGGCTTACAATGTAAGCCGAAACGTTGGCAGATAATCTTTTTAAAAAATACACTTTTTTTTATTTGTATTTTTTTTTTATCTACCTTGACCGAACCCCAACGAAAATCATCTAATAATAAATTGGTTACTTGGTTTTCCATTTATTTTTAGTTTACCAAAAGCGAGTGCGAAGGGGGTGAGAAAGAACTTGTTTTTTTATACATCGAGTATCAACTGCTGATAGTCATTAGTGCTTAAAAAAAATGTTATTATTAGGCAATAGCAATAAACGTTAGATAATTTACGGAAAAAGATATGTATGAATCCAAGTCATTAATGTTTATTTACTAAAAGTCATTTGCTTAAAAATCTTTTCATGAATGTATGAATGAAGCTTGAAGAATTTTCTTTGTACGGCTCTGGTCTTATGGTAAGTCATATTGTGCTTATAATCTCCCTGATGTTTGGTTAATTTTGTCATCTGTGTCGAAAATTAGTTATTAAGTATTAATTCTCTCATATTGTATAAATAAAACCTTAGTCGATTCCACATATCCTGCCACATGGTCTTTGTCTCACCACCTTATAAATTACTATGTCAGTCTTCGTTGGAAAGTATCGCTGTGCTACATTGTATTCAATGCTATCGGTTTGATAAAAAGGGCTTACGAATCTTTATAGACATTGGATTTTATTGGATATAAAAACAAAACAAACAAAAAAAAAAAACTCCTTCCAAAGTTTAGTGGCATGGACGGAAGTGTGGATTACGCAGGGAATAAGAGTTCGAAATTACCAATCTCATTTTTCTCCAGCTCCAATTTCGGTCTTTACCGTAGTTCTCCAGTTTCTGGAGCTCCGTCCAAATTATCCAGTCAGATTTTGATTCCGCCTCTTTTCATTTATATTTTACTCCAAATTTAATCTTTCTTCTGAGTCTTCTGGGATTTAAAACAACTAGTTTTCTTAGAAACAACAATAAATGTAATTTAACTACCCCCACTCGCTATTATTCCAGTTTATGAAAAAAAAAAAAAAACTGTCGCATTACCAAATGGAGGCCCAGAGGAGAAACAAATGCTAGGATGGGTCCATTTGCGATCCATGGCACACTTGTGAATGTGTGGTCAGCCATCGAATGGAACACTATTAAAGTTGGATATTCCCTGGAGCATGCCAAGAGCCATGGTTTATGTCATTATAAACATAAATACAGATAGAAAAAAACCTAACCTTTCTGTATTACGGATACTTTATGCAATGTCTTGCATTAGTTTTATGAGATGGAATTCCTTATAAAAAAGGAATGAAAATTCATCAAAAAGCTATTTTTCCATAAAACCTAGTCTCATGTTACTAAATTTTCTTACTTTTTTTTCCTTTTGATTAAACTCTTTTCTCTACAGAAGGTTATTATCCTGAACTGCATATCATACTACTTTTCTTAAAGGAGTATGTCCTTCTGTAAGCTTTGTGTAAGTGAAAGAGCGAAAATTATCAATATCCTAATAAATATCATCAATTGAAAAAAATGAAAAATTGTTTTTTTATTTGATGATTGGGAGTATTTATCAAAAATTCATTACAAGTCTATGTACTTATCACTCCAGAAAGTAATCTAAGGCGAGGAGATAGGGAAATAAATAAATAATAAAAACGACTCGAGGAATGAGTTAAGAAATTGAGGCCTCTCTCAGCCTCAGAGACTTATGGATGGCTTCTCACTAAGGGGATGGCAGGATTAAGAAAGACCCTGCAGGTCAAAGAGGTTGGATCCCGGCGCTGTTTCTGCCCTGTTTTTAACTTCAAACAAGTTAGTCCTCTTTCGGGGTTGGGAAATCAGCTGATAAAGAAACATTTCTCCCTTCTTCCCCCACCCCGGCATTCGCTTTCTTCCAACCCCCACCCCCTGCATTTCTTCTTCCCTCGTTTGCATTCCTCTCGTCTACTTTCGTTCAGGTCTGATGAGGCCGACTCAAGCCAACTCTAGCAACTGAAACATTGTTTTTAACTATGTCGACAGCTGTAATAAAATAAACAATACATATTTAACAGTTAGCAAAATGAAAAGGAATTATGAAAATATTTCAGAAAATGGCCTTCTGTGACTCACAAAAAATTTTATTTTAGCAAAGTATTCACAAAATTCCAAATACATGTGTATATAATAAATAATTGAGGAAAGTGTATGAGAAGAAAAATTCAATAGTGGTATAAATTTTTTTCATAATAAGACATTTGAATAATATATGTTAAATATAATGAAAATTTAAAGGGAAGATATTGGTTTGAGCCCTCTCAGCTAATTTTCCTTTCTGTGAGTCTAATGCCATGGTCTAGTGATATTTATCTTAGCAATTTTCTCGAAAGGAAACAAAGCGGTCCAAATTGGTACCATGACCGGACTCAACTAGAGTATTAATGGAATTTAAACATATAGGAGAAGCAAAAATGTTTAAAATGATAAATTCAAAAATCACACAAAAACACGTTTTGTACGCACTCTATCATCTGTGTTTTTCACATAATATAAATCAAATCCAGTAGTTGAACGTCTGTTTGTACACTTATAGATAAGTTTACTACGACTGAAATTTTGGTGGAATTTAGGGAAATACTGAATTTAAAAAAACCAGCCACGCAAGAGTAGCGTATTCAAACCTTCTTGCACTATTTTATAAAATTCACATATATTGCTGAAATTATCGCTCCGGATTGAAGCTATACCACATATTGGTTAAATAATTTTTTTATTATTTATAAATATTAATTTNTCCCCACCCGAAAATTACAGGAAAACCTTCTTTTCCAATTGCTTTTAATGAACGTATAAAATATATATGTATATATATAAAATATATATAAAAATATATATGTCCCAGCCAGGACTCGAACCGTGCTTTCCGGACACAAATGCTAACCACAGGGACAAGCCAGATAACTTATTAAATTCCCACCACACTAGCGAGAGTCTAAACCTCCGAGAATGACAAATAAATCGTCTTATTCTCAAAGGAGCTGACATTGTCTTGCTATTTATCGACTATTGTTATTTACTTTTGATTTTCATTTATAAATATTAATTTTGTTTTAGTATAGTATCCCACGTAAATTTTAAACAACCAATGCGAGGGAATCGAATATAAAATCTATCTGTCTCAGCCAAGAATCGAACCTTCTATTCCCTCGCATTAATGGTATAATTTTTTTTATTTTTTCACGCTTTAAAAAAAAAAGAATTACATATTGAAAAAGACATTCAAAATTGTTTCTTAGAGTGCAGCGTCGTTATCTTATTTTTAAATTATCCCATTTGCTTGAAAGGATTAGTTTTTGGTTGAATTCGGATAAGAGAATTTGGGGGGGGGGGGGTTGATGGGAAGTTCAAAGGATGACTATTATTCATAATAGTTAATAAATGGCAATTGTAATATCTTATTTAATAATGAAACATGCTATAAATTACTTATTAATTTATATAATCAAAAATTTTTATTAAAGAATATTTCGTAAATAATAAGAATATTATTGAAATTTTTCGTTTATGGATAGTTTTTCAACATTTAGATTAAATGCATGAAGCTCAAACTATACATAAAATTAGTCAGCTAAAGACCTAATTTAGACAGAAAATCAACGAAAATTCTATAATGAAAAGAATTTTCAAGAATGAAAATACAATGAGAATATTACGTAATTATTCATAATTTTTGCTTTCTGGCTTAGAAGGTCGAAATGTTGTTTTTGACAAGATTTCGCATACCTTTGATGAACGGCTTAACGATCATTTTTCCTTTCAGTCCTGTTGAAGCCATCACAGTATGGGCGAAAGTTGAATGAAATTAAAATTGTTAAGCCCGAAAGAAAATTTTTTATTTCTGGTGACCGTGGAAGCATATGTGAATATGATGTAATTATTTCAGATAACATATTCGAGGACAGCAAAGGGAAATTCCTTAACGGCTGCGGCAACACTTGGCTCTAAGACTCACCAAAAGAAACAGGAAAACCAACAGAACGTCCAGTCGATTAAGATGCCTGAATTGAAGAGGCACTGGACGAAAAAGGAGCCATTGTCCAGGAGTACCACTGAACCCCCGGAAGAAACCCCAACATGCAGTGCATAATTGATAACCGCTTCCCATTGGCTGTCCACACACACTCCAGGAGCGGACATGTCGGCGTTGTCGCGGGGGCAAATGGAGGCGATGGGCTTCAGCTGACAGAGTAATGACAGATCGCCCACTCGACAATCCGCTCTCAATGGCCGCCAGGAAAAACCCCATCGGGGAAATTGAAAAATCGTTTCCTCCCGGCTCAATGATCATTTGTCATTCCCCTTCTGATCCCTTCTCTAGAAATGGTCTCCCTTCTCCAATCGACTTCTTCAATATATTATTTAAAGGCTGTTTACTTACTTTCCAAGCTAAATACATTATCAATGGGGGTTGTTATAACATATATTTCCCAATTCATTGGCATCGTAAATATTTAAAAATGTTTTAGTATGAAGAAAACATCAATTCCGGATAAAGCCACACAGTCCTTTCAAAATACATCAAATTCTATAATTTCTATACTAAGATGATTTTAGTTGGGGTTCGGTCAAGGTAGATCCAAAAAACACAAATTTAAAAAATGTATTTTTTGATAAAGGATTATCTGCCGACGTTTTGGCTTACATTGTAAGCCATCTTCAGGGCTATCATGAAGATGAGAGAGGACGTCCTGTCCTTAAGTTCACATTTCCATGACCCAATTTATAATTTCTATATGTTTTTCCTCCAGGATTCCTGGTGAATTCTTAGGAATAACCAACCCTATTAGAGTGCTAATATTCATTAATTAAGGAACAATATTTTTAAATTTATTTGAATAGTTATAGTAATTATTGTCTCCCTTTATACATCCCAAGTCTGTTTGTAATATATACATAGAATTCGCGCCTCACTGTCACTCTCTCTCTCTCTCTCTACCTATCTATCTCATATATATTTACTGTGAGGAATATTAATTTGTTATTTATAGTTTCATTGTTATAATTTTTTTTAATTCATAAAATATTATATTTGAAACATGTCCTTTTTTTTTACGTTGATATCCTATACCATTTTTCTTGGAAAAATATATATATCAACTAATTTAATGAAGGGTATAGTTATTTATCGAGCAGCTTCTGGCCTTTGCAAAGTAGGCTTTAATTAAAAAAAAAAAAAAATCTAATATGTTAGGAAATGGTTGATATCAAGAAAAAGAGATGGTATTTTTAGTAGATGTAATGGATATTTTCGATATTACCTACAAAAGTTTTACAAAATTAATATATAGAAAGATATTTTACGGCATTGGTGTGTAGAAGTCACGGAAAAAAAAATAAAACTCTTCTCCAAATCACACGAAAAGATAAAACTGTAAGAGTTTACAAAACTTCGTAGAATAATGTTGGGTTGACAATGTATATCAATGAACTTAGATTTGGTCTTTTATAAATAAATATATTTCTCTGTTTCTTATCATCAATTTGTAAGAAAAATGGATAATAAATATTAACGAGAAAAGATGCATTAAATATCACTGCAACTAATCAATGGGGGGCATTGCTGTCAATTATCTAAATGTTTAGATGAGTCATACCCAAGCTGGCAGTCACTGTGACGCTCGTAGAATGAGATAAACGTCTCGGTAAACGACCCTTGTTTAGTTCGTAGTATCAGCTTTGTTGTTAAGTGTCAAGCGTCAGTGGTGCATTTGAATGATGGCGTGTCACGAACTGAAGTCAATTGAAGACGGGTCGTTATCAGCTCAGGGAATATGAGATCATATCTAAGGGATATTGTATTCCTTAGTAAATACAATAAGAACGATTATAAACTCTTTAAAAGCAGAATCAGATCTGCCAATCAGATATTCATTGTAATTTCACTTCCAGAGCTAGCCTGCATAACGAAATTAATTTTTTTTTTGCTTAAACATATTTATTTATTATGATTTTTAAGAACAACATTTTGTAATTGGATATTATTGTTAGAAAAATAAACAAATAATTAATTTAAAAAAGAGGAGAGAAAGTGTCCAATAACAATAGAGTGGTGAATGTTTTTATTTAGTAGGGATTACAGTTGGAGGACAGTGCTTGTGCAAATGGACTTAGGTGGTATGGCAGTTGACTGTGGGAAAGGAAGAAACTGACGTTTTGGACTTGGATATTGAAGGGATATTCAAGTCACTGTTATGGGAAGAGTTATATATATATATTAGGGATAATTTGCGACTGTTTTCAAGAAGAAGGCTTTTTTAAATTTTAGAATATATCGTGTTAACAGATTGGTTGTGGTAAAGTGTTCTAGAGCTTTAGTTTATTATCTATTGTAAGTTTTTAGGTCCTATTCATTAGTCTGCATAGGAATCGGATATGAGTTTTGATATAGAACCCCAGGTAACGAATGGAATGTGAGATTGGAAAAGGTGATGTTGAATTTTACTTATTCAGGAATTTTTTTTTTTTTTTTTTTTTTTTTTTACGTAGTTAAAAACTAACTTTCACTCAGTTGGGTACACTAATTTTAATTATCGTTTTACCACACCATTTCTTGATACTTCTAAGAAGCTCATGTAGGTTTTTCTAAGCAGTTTTGGTATTTTTTTGGTAATATAGAACAGTCTTGTCAATAGACCTAGTTACTTGAGTGAGTACGGATGTCAGTAGGGTATAAGAGGAGTAGGCCTAAGTACACCACCTTGTGTAACTCCCGCTTCGACTTGGTTGTAATCGGAGGAATTCAGTCATTCCCGGACCTAAAGAAGTGGTTTGATAAGTAGGGCTTAAGGATTAGGTTAGTATTACTAGGAAGTATGGATTTAAGTTTAAACAGAAGACCACAATTCTAGACTCTAAGGAAGGCTTGAGGAACATTAAAAAAAACATTTATGGACGGATACTCTATGTGCTCTCGGATATAGGAAATGTATTCTACAAGAATAAACACTTGCAGGGCAGTAGAATGCTTACATCGGACGTCAAATTAGTGATTTGGCAGAATACTCAACATTCAGAGGAAGGCATTATTTGTTTCAAAATAATTATTTTTACGAAAAACCCAAGAAAGTCTAGGAAAAAAATGATTAAACTGTAGGATAATAACTTATGTGGTGCATTTCCTGTTTTGGAAAATAATATTATGTCTTATCAGATGTGAAAAAAGTGGGTTTTTCGGTAAATGGAGTTATAAATATAGATCATAAATACAAATGTCATCCCGAAGAGGTTCTAGAGAAAAGGGTTATTTTTACTACCAATGAATATAGAACTATCATACCTTCTATTATCGACTTTTTAATTCGACCATCACGACTACTTGAACGTGAAATCTGCTCAGATTACGAAACTTATGTTTAAGAAATATATTGCAGCCATGTGTACTGACTGTATGCATATACCTCACGCTTCTAATATACTCCAATGAAGGGAGCTAATGACATCCAAATTCACATTGTGGAAATAGATGAAGTCCTAGTGGTGATAAGGGCTTATGATTGGGCGCTAACACCAAGGCACCATTAGGGCGTTATTACCAGTTTTAATTAGGTAATGGTTCTGGCCCTCGTTCCATTGGGATATGTGTTTTTTGGGAAATGGACTCTTAGATTTGTAAATTAATGCAAATTTGACTTGAAATCAATCACAGTACGATGAGAGGAATTCCCGCCAAAAATAGTCCTAATCAAGACTGAGAGGACAGCACCTTACTAGCCAAAGAAAAGAAGGAAGGGAGAAGTCAACCAATGTCTTTCATTTTCGATCTAAAATGTCCAGGAAGGAAAATATTGACGGAAGTGAATTTTAAAAAATCCTGACCCCTAAATTGTTTTACTTGACTACAACCCGCTAAACTCATTTAAAATAATACTACTGACACAAATACACACTCACAGAAAATAAGGAAATTAACCTTAACATAAACTTTTGATATTCGCCGCACAAAAAAAAAATGAATAATATCTTAGCTAATAAACTTTTAAAATGCTTTTCTTTAAAAAAATTTTTACTTAAGAACTTTATGCTGAAAGAACCTTCAGATATTTTAAAGTGTAAAAATGCTAAAGAAAAGTTAAATTATTGACCTAATAAAAAATTTATGAGTTAATTTTTAAAACTTCATTGCGATGTATATAATCCTGACATGATTGAAGCGAAATTATTAAAATCAAGTGACAAGAACTCAACAAACGAAACGGACTCTTATACAGCCTCATAAATAGGCGCTCACAACTCACATTAGAAAATAAACTGACCATCTACAAGACCATTATACGACCAATCTGGACCTATGGTGCAGAACTGTGAGGTGCCGCTAAGCCTTCCAATGTCCAACGAATACAATCCTTTCAGTCCAAAATTCTTAGAATAATTGCTAACGCTCCATATTATGTTTCCAACTCTACCCTTCATCACGACTTTAATATTCCTTTTGTCAAAGACCTTATCTCCACCCGCTTCAAACTCTTCCATAGTAAACTCCGATTTCATCCCAATCCATATGCCCAATCCCTGTCGTCGGACTCCAATCCTCACAATCTTCCCTGGCGACTAAAACGGAGATGGCCTCGCGAAAAACTGGGCCTCAATGCCTAAATTTATTAGGGTGGCCCTTTCAGCACGAAGTGATTTTCATTTGCTTTTATATTATTATCATTATTATTTTTATATTTTACGTTAGTTTTGGCACTGACTGTTTATGGTTATTTTCAGATAGTTGATCGACACATTTAGCAAATTATAAAACGTTGCTAATTTTACAGAATGTAATTAATAAATAAATATTTTTAAAAAATGTTATATTCGATTTTATTTGAGTAAAGAAAATGTTTGTAGAACATAAAAGTAAAAAAAATTTAATTTCTACAATTTATGTGCTATGATATTTGAGAATTTACACTATTCTTCCTTCCCATCCTGTTTGGGAAAAGATTCAGAAGGCTGTCCTTATAAGCTCATTATTCACTCCAGCATATAAGAAATTAATTTAAATATAGTCTCATTTATTTGTATGTTAATTGAAATATGAAAAATTTCCTTAACTTACACAGCTCCATGACATGGAAATGTGAACTTAGGGACAGGACGTCCTCTCTCATTTTCATGATAGGTAGGTGTGGCAAATTACTGCTTTAATGATATTTCAATTTTTTCTTGTCAATAAGTTGTTTGTTTGCATGTTTTTTTTCAAATTGGTTCTTTTTTCAATATTGTTTTCATAAACTTTTAATTGTCTTACACAGCTTTCTACTTTCATACTCTTGATATCACATTATATTATAATTCTCTATTATACTAATTTCAAATATTACTGTATTCTCATGAAATTGTATTTCTACAGCCCTGAAGATGGCTTACAATGTAAGCCGAAACGTTGCAGATAATCCTTCATTAAAAAAATACATTTTTTTAATTTGTGTTTTTTGGATCTACCTCGACCGAACCCCAACTAAAATCATCTTAGAATAATATCTACGGTCAACAAACTCTCTTTTTGAATAGACTTCTACTTTTATTTAGTTTTAGTTCATTTATTTCGTTATTATAAATATCTGAGAAAAGTAATACATTATTACATTAGTTATATGGATTCTATCCGTTCAATCTATGAGAGGTGAGAATCTACGCTTACATACCTGTATGGGAGTCTGGTAGAGCCATACAGACAGGCGACAGGACAGCTGTCTGTATGTCGGGCTGTTGCATTCCTAGCCACTGACGGCTCTGGCTATCTGAGCCTGGCGTCTTGCAGCCAAGTCTCCGGTGCAGGAGTCTGCGGCTCGGATGACGCCGGATGAGGTAATCCCACTACACCCGGCGTATCTAAGATCGGGCCCCGTCATTCCTTCTGCCTGATCGATCTCTGGCCTCGTTCTCGCTCCGATGCAAATGGCACTTTAATGCCTGTCTTGATGCACCATTACGCCACCAACCTGCCAGTACCCCTCCCAGAGAGGATATGATTGCAGTCTATTGTAAAACGGGAGATCTTCAATTGCAGTTCTCCTGTTACAACTAAAGGTTTAGATAATTCTACCTGTGGTTATATGCAGTCAAATGGTACTGTTGAAAAGGCATTATTATCCTGCCTCTGTCGAAGATAGCAAGGTCAAGCTAAATATTCCTGTCGGAACGAATTATCTGTCTCTCAAAAAATATTTAAATTTTTCATTTATTGCCAAGGGTAGAGAGACATAGCTCATAGTAAGTAGTAACATTATTAGTTAGATATTTTATTTTGAGAGAGAGAGAGAGAGAGAGAGAGAGAGAGAGAGAGAGTGGTTGGGAGGGAGGGAGGCAGGGAGTGAGTGTGAGTTCGCATCAACTGCTAGCGGATATTGGCGATTGACTTTTACTACAATACTTTTTATCCTTTGTTAGTTATAAAATGTGATTTATTAAAAAAAAAAATGTTTATTATTTATATTCATTACAAATTTAAAAAAAATACATAAATAATTTTACACTATGTATTTTAACAATGCTTATAATGATATATAGATTAATGGTTTTTCAATTTGGTTATCATCTAATCTCTCTCTGCCATCACTCACTGAATCGTTTAAAAACTCATCAACGTATACGAAGTGAAATTTACCATTCGAACATGAGGTAATGTTCGTATAAGGCAATTAAACTGTAATATGGTTTCATTTATATTTTTAACTATTCAGCAAATAAAGGTATATATATATTACNATATATAAACAGTTAGTAATAGATAGACAGATTGGTAGATAGAGATAGAGGTAGAGAGATTGGAAGATAGAGAGAGGGGGGGGGGCAATGCTACGCAAATACATTTTGAATTTAAGGCTAATTTTTTTATTTCATTTAATTTAAATTATGCAAGGCACGTTTTAAGTAAATGAATACAATTTTCTTTTAAAAAAATTTAATAAACAAGTACTACAGTAAGGAATATAAATGAATATTAATTAAAAAATATTTTAGATGAAATTTCTGTTGAAAAGCCTGTGTATTCAGTCTGAAGCCAAGATAAAGGACGACCGATCGAGAAGTAGCGCCTGGTAACTTGGCATGGCTGGCCCTAGCAATGAGTGCCCGTAGCTCTCAACCCGACTGGAGTTGGGCGGGAGACGCTGAGAGGCGAGGTAACGCCAGCTCTTCTAGCCCCGGGGTGGGGTCGGAGATAAAGGAGGAATGGCAAGCGAGCAATGGGGCTAAGGGTTGGGGGAGGATAGGATCCTTGGTATGCGACACCCCTTAAAGGGGCAAATCGACAGACATCAGTTGGCCAATCAAATAACCCGGATTTATTTATTTCTATTCATTTTTTTATCTATTTTTCAACTGGCAGATAAGTTCTTTAGGGGATGAAATTGAGCCATAGTTGTGTGGGATGTTAAAAAAATTAAAAAACATGAAACATTGAAACCAAATTTTGTATTTGTGCTTTTATTTCAAAGAGATATTTAATTTTTAGTTTAAACTGTACATGTGAAGGGAAAGGGTGGTTATGATTGCAACCAAACAGAATTTTTTTTTAATTTTTAACTATTGTAAAAGACAATTGAGAATCTACTATGGAAGAGGTGTTAAAAATCAAATAAATAACTGGCATAATATAGTAAACATCTACTAATCAAGTTAAGATGATTTTGGAATAAAGATCAATTGTTTAGCTGCTATTACTTGTCGACAATTGACTTGAGGGAAAAATTACTTGTTTTACTTTTACTAATACATTCAGAATAAATTCTATCTACACTTTCGTCCATATAGAAATCCTGCAGATTTCCGCCATCTCTTCCTAGGCTTCTTCTATCTGGCACTCGGTTGCAGAGTATTGCTAACCCTCCTACCGTAAAACTTCTTCCTAAACCTTGGCTCCTCCGTGGATTAAAATTACTCAAATAGTTGATATTGATATTAAAATATAGATAGATTTGTGTTTGTTAGGCGATCAACTCCAAGGTTATTGCGCCTAATTAAAATACAAGTAACTTTAAGCAGCAAGACAAATACTTGATGACTGATGACTCACCGAACTCCGACTAGATTTGTGACGTCTTCATTGATAGAAGAATGTTCATTACCCATTGCCAGGGGTTGCATAGAGGTTTATTACACTTCTTAGATAATTATAATAAATTATTATCCACTAATTATCGTGGAAAAAGTCTTGCAGCAAACTGTTTGCTTTATTTCTTGTTATGAATGTTAATTAGAGTATTTATGTGTGTCAATTAGTATTTATTGCCATAAATTACAATTAATTAGAGAAAAACAATTTGGATAAAATAAAATGTAGGTTACGTACTTTTTGAAGGTTTTATATATTAGTATTTTTTCTGCTAAATAAGTAAATCACACACACACACACACACACACACACACACACAATCATGTAATACTTTTATAATAACTGCTATTGATATGGACATATCGCTAAACATTTGCCGATAATAACTGGGGGAATTTCATGAGATAAATTTGATAAAATGTAAAATTTCCCTTTGATTTTAGGTGGCGTTCATATTTAAAAGGTTAAATGAGCTTGTAGATCAAATTTTCACAGCTGCCACAGATGGAACGATTTTTAATTAGACTTTTCTTATGATAGTAAATATTCATAAATTATCAGTGAATGTATTACGAAACTCTGTAAATAAGAAACTTGATATTCTTGTTCTACAAACCTATCACTTTTCAACATCTCATGTTTCATCTTACACTCACTATGTCCTCTCTTGTGTCGTACATCACAATTTACTTCTCCTTGGATGAGAGTAGTTTGCATTAATCAACTTAAAAACAATCAAAATATGTTTATTTGAAAACAACAGCTCTTCTATCAAATTCATATTACGAACACATACACACACCATTTACATATAATAATGTTATTCCATAAATGTTTTTTTGCAATGCTAGTCACAAAAAGAAAATTTCTCTTACTAGTGTTTCATAAAATGTTTGAAACTTCAATTACAAAAGATTTAACTAAGACAAAGATTTACACGTTTAGTGTTAAATAGTTAGCAGGGAGATAGCATTAGGCCTGTATTACAGAATGTATTTTTTAAATGCTTGACTGAATTCTAATAAATACATATTTCAATAAATGTTATGTTTTCAATAGTCTGTTAGCTCCTATTGATGGCTGAGATTTACATAAAAATATGAATATCACAATTACATTTTTTTTTTTTTCTAAATATTTAACAAATGACATTTTAAACAGTTTAATTTAAAAATTAGTAAAATTTTCCCATGTCAATCTAACACAATAAAAAAAAGGAAATTTTTTCTATACTTCTAACAAAGGAATTTCATTTACATTAATGAGGCCTTACATATGCTATTGAGATAATCAAGATAAATTTTTCTAGTGAACAAGGTTAAACATGGAAGTACCCTACTTCATAACTTTTTGCTAGCTATCATTTTAGCTAAGATATCCCGTAGGAAAATCAGGCTATTCCAAATTCCGAAGTATTTGTATACCAATCCTACATAAGAGAAGATATCAAATGGTTTACACTCATTTATATTTTTGCTGGCAAATCTATAAAATAAACGAACCAAAATATCGTATTGTTTTTGTTTTTTTTTTCATTTTGGTATTGATGGTGAGTTCCTTAATGGCTTGAATCAAGCAATGGGGTGGTAGAGAGAACAGATGAAGAGAACGGTTTTAAAATAAATACTCCCATAAAAAAAAAAAATTATAAAAAACTAAATTCAGTATTTATGCTTTCTATTACAAAGCAAGGTTTAATTAATTTTGTTTTGCATAGAAAAAGTGGAAAAGAGCGGGGGTGGGTTAAAAAGAAAATTAAATATAATAATCATCAAAATATTTACAATTATTAGCATATTTTAAAGAACAATTAAGAATTTAACTACGAATGTAGAGCTTTTCTTTAACTTTTATCCCCCGAACAGTCTAGAACAAGTCTTATACACAATCTTACCCTCGCCATTTAATGTCCATCTTTAATGAAGGTCGTAAATCTGCTTTGTTTTTGCTGCTCCTTTCAGATAAGACTTTTAAGCTGGAACTTTGAGACCAATGTAGAAAGCAACACCTTTCTTCGTACAATGTTGAAACCACAAAATTTAAATTTATTTCATTTTCCATTTAGAATAAAATGTTAGAAATTACTGTTTTTGTGTTTGAAGATTTTGATAGTTCGACTAATATTTGACTTAAAAACACGTTGTTTGTTCTCTTAATCGTGCGGCAATCATTCGTTCATGATTGTGTCTTGTAGCCAAAGCATATTTCCACCTCTCTCTTTCTTACCGATCGACATCCTGCAGACCTCGCCCCACCGTCTTCTTCTAGGCCCGTACAATGGGTTGAATTATCTTTTTCTTACAACCCATGATTTCTTTTGGCCAAGCGTCCTCTGATATCCTCTTACAATGCCTTTTCTACCTGAGTCGACTCTGACCTATCCTTTCCATTGCCGATTCACCTGACGGATTGTCCACATTGTGGGTTATACGCAATCTGTAGACTGAAATGTGTGTATGCAATCTTAAAGGAACCTTCCCAAGATGTCTTTCAAGACGAACGAAATATCTGACTGTGTAATCTTGACTCATTGCTTCAGTTTTCTGGCGTTACCTAAAAAATAGCCTCCTAAATGTCTATCTTTGTTTTCCCAGGATATCCGCTCATTCCCCACCAGAGAATGCAATATACAGATGGCTTTCCTAGGGAGCTATACATTTCTTTCTACAACCACCAATCTCAACAACCAATCTTCAACCAGATTTTTGAAGAAAAAAAACTCTCTATACCTCCACATACTCTTCTTTGAGGTGATCTTTTTTATTTGGAAAAATAAGTTTGTATAATAATTATTCATTTCAATATTTTATTAACCATAGTTGGAGGTTGCATGAATACTTATCAGCTTATTACTAAATTAATAAACATAAATTAAAATTAAATCATATTTATGTAAACTAACTTTCCATAAATAAGAGACCTGCAGTGAGGAACTGCCTACTGGCAGCTAAATAAATAAATAAATTAATTAAATAGCTATGAAATTTATTTCATAAATGAAGAAAAGATCCGTTTTAAAATGAAATAAATTCATTGTTCTCCTTAAACAATATATACAAATTAAAATGCCACATTCTTACAACATAATTTATTATGCAATGAAATGGATCACAGTATGAAAATAGCTTAAAGATTTGTACACTGAGTTGTTCTTCTATAAAATTCATTTTGCCCCGAAAAACGTATTCTAATGATGTTTCTTACGACTACATTAATTTTCATCATGGCGTAATTCCTATTTCCCAATTTTTCCTTGTATACAATCCTTCCATCTTGTTCTAAATACTTAAAACCCTGGGCAAGCTTTTTATTTTTAAAGTTGATTAACAAAATATCAGGATTGAGATAACTGAGCGACCCTCCTCCCCCGCCTTAAAAATGAATTTTACTATATTATGTTTATATCAGAATTGAAAAAAAAAATATATATATCTCAATTATGTATAGAGGTTTTTTTTTTTTTATTCTGTCAAGGTTGAACTCAAAAATACAATAATAAAAAATGTGTATTTTTAATTACCTGCTTATCAAATAGGGCTATCATGAAGGCAGTCT
Source organism: Oncopeltus fasciatus (assembly GCA_000696205.2). Taxonomy (NCBI): domain Eukaryota; kingdom Metazoa; phylum Arthropoda; class Insecta; order Hemiptera; family Lygaeidae; genus Oncopeltus; species Oncopeltus fasciatus. The sequence continues at coordinate 171,341 of KZ807321.1, read as the reverse complement.
TTAACACTTGATCCCGGTGGAACGACGTCCCTTCTAGGCTTCATGATATCCCTGAAGATAGTTTGCAATGAAAGCCGAAACGTCGGTAGATAACAAATAAATAAAAATATTTTATAGTTGTATTTCTTGGCTCAAACTTGACTAAACCCCAACAAAGAACCTCTACAATTAATCTCTACTTTCAAAACTCTCTATATAAATTATAACATGTTGAGGAATATTAAAATTTAAAGAAGACACTGTATTCATGAATATTTGTTCATGAAATATTATACTTCATTGGGAAATTAGACCAATTGATTTATTGAGAAATGATTACTTCAAGAATAGTTCATCTTAAACGTTCTTAGTAGAAATGAGGACTAGACAAACTCTATGTCAAATGTCCTTCCTTTTGTTTTCAGTTAAAAATGACGGGCGAACGATTTATCGGCTGAACAGTCGATGATGGATTGCGCCAAGGCAAAGAGAATCAATAGAAAAATTAGATAGCAACTTATTAGCTTTCAAGAGGTCAATAATAGAGTCAATGGGAATTCTAGCTTGTTAGATAAGGACTGTTATCAATATGGCTTAAGGGGAGATACCAGCTCAAGAAATTCTCTTGGAGAACTATTTATTGCAATATTCAAACTGAAGTAAATATTATAGTTATATACTTTTTACATATCTAAAAAAGCGGTTGATTTTGGAAAATATCTGTCATGCTTGCTGAATTCCCTGCTTAACTACATGTAATGTAATTGTGGTTGATGGTTAGTTGGCCGTCTCGAATATCATGTGAGAATGGTCGGGGTTTCGGCCAGGAAGAAAAAAATATACACCAAAATTTGGAGTAATATTTTTATTTATGCCAACGTTTCGGCTTAGCTAGTAAGCCATCATCAGGGCAATGGCGTTGAGTGGAGAAATCTCCCCAGGGTGGTTGTTCACATTGTAAACTGCA
>KZ807321.1:135771-157523 GCA_000696205.2 Oncopeltus fasciatus | reverse complement strand
GGGTACCTGTTGGCTCCAGAGCCCTATATATATGTACCTCCTCCCAAGTTCTTTTTCTGAAATTACCAAAAAGAGATTAAATAATTTCATTGTAATTATTTTCCGAGTTCCGGATCAAATTCAATTTTTTAAAACAAAAGAAATCTGCACGTTGTAAGCTGAATCTAGCTGCTTGGCTTTTATTTGTTTTTTAAGTGTAATCCCAAAAGAAAAACGATGTATCATCAGTGAGAAGCAAGGAAAGAAGTTGGTTAACCATAAGTTCACTTATACTCGTATGACGTGATGTGGCATGCGTCTCGCAACTCAACGAAAATGCTGAAAGAGCAAAAAGATAAAAGTGAATGACTTGTGGTCAAAGGAAGATCCTTCAGTGTCTTCTTGGAAGTTCCTTCAATTCTGGCCGTCTTCACGGTCTCTCTTGTGGTCAACCGTAAGAATAACTACCATAAGTCTACATATACAGCTCATGTTCGTTCCTGCACACTGAAAATAGAAATACAAAAAGAGACAAAAAAAATTTCTAATTTCATTGGACAAAGGATTAGAGGCGCTAAAAATAAATTAAAAAGAACGTTTCAAAGGAGCTACAAAAACGAAGTAGATCTTACATGTTCATTAAGGATGAATATAATTAAAAATTAATAATTAATTTATTATTAAAAGCCGAAAAGGACAATGAAAAGAATAATTAATGTAGTTCAGACTTGCTCCTGATGCTTATATAGGGGGGGAGAGGGGCGTTAAAAACTTCTACTTCGTTCTCAGAAGTCTTTCTTAAGATGTTTCTAAAATAAATGGGTGTAGAAAACATTTTTTATAATGTATTTTATGATTATGAAGATATAATAATTTTTTCATGATTATTAATAATGATGAATGTTTATAGAAGATTATTTATTATGTATTTCCTTCTTTGCTTCGCATGACTTTAATCAACAACAAATTTATTTGCTTGATTTTATTAATTTAAAAAAATAGGAGGGGAAATTCGTTTGAAATGTTTTGAAAAAAAAAAAAAAAGGAGAACGTATGTTAATAGATCACGTCCACGCCCATTAATAGAATCCGTCAGTCTCCAGGTGACAACTAATTTAAGGAAGAAAACCTCAACAGAATAAATAATTTCTTAATATATTTGATTGATATATAATCAAACGTCAATGTTATCTTAAGTCAAGTTATAAAAAAAATAGAAATTAATGGCGATAATTGACGAAATTTTCTTTGCTAAAAATGCTTCTGCGTGATATACCATACTATATTGTGTGTATTTTTTATTTAATAAACTAATATTAAATATGGCAAGCATTATAGGTTATAATTCTTGAATCTTTGACTGAACGATTGATGTCTAATCATGAGTTGTGCTGGTATCTGTAATGTCACACGAATTTCAGCGCACATTCCACATTTAACATCGGCCGTTCGCAATTTGATTTCGAGGAGATGTAACGGGAGGTATCTTTAAGGTTGTCTCGTCGTTACGTAATGCAAACAAACGAGATACCTGCATTCCTCGCATTCCTTACCATTGTCTCCGTCGACATGAAAGCGTTGTAAAGATAGTCCAAGCTTGTTTTATCATAAATTTTCCGAATATGACTAATGTCGCATTCTAGCGTTCTGCAAGTTACAGTTGAAATTGCCAGAGTCGACTTCCAATTAAAAAAAAAAAAGGTAATAACAATTTTTTTTATAGATATTACAAACAAATGAAAAAATAAACAAAGTAACTGTAATACAATGTTTTTCATTTATTTGCTGGAAGTGAATTTCATCAATTAGGTGATGCGTGAATTAAAGGCTTCCTAACTCTTACTTAACTTATGTATAGGCACAGCAGCTTTCGGAAGGCACAGTTTCCATCATCAGAGCATATTGGATGAGGTAAGGCTCTGACAATGGTAAATATGGCTTCCGAAAGCAACAAAGTCTAAATAAAACCTGTGTAAGTGTGAATAATCCTTTCATTCTTTGTTCATAATTTTTTTTTATGAAGAAAGAATCATGTCTGTTCACCTTTGTTGTTTAAATATTTGTTTTTCTACAAGTAAAGCCTAGAATAAGGAGAGATTAAATTTTAATTNATATAGATCAAAATTTAATAGCTGAAATTATGAATTTTAGTACTAAATATCAACGGGAGACTTTTGAGGGGATTATAATAGACGGACTGGGGCAAATTAATCATTTTTATTGTTGAAATCGCTTATCTATATACCTATGTAAAACCCTGAAATCTACTGATAAAATAATTAATTAATAATAATTGACTGGTGAGAAAATTACTTATTTATCACACCAATGTATTGGTAATGTTATTTTGTTCTGTATACTTATAGATGTCATGTGTGATTCAGAAAGGTGTCTTACATTAATTTCTGCTTGAGGTAGCTCACTAATGTATTATTCACAACGAACTATAAGAAATATATCTCAATAACTACGAAGTTCTCTATGTCATACATTTACATTTGTCGGCTGAGAAATTAAATTAGTCATTTAATCCTTTCTACGTACTAATTTATATAAAAAAATAAAAAGAATCAATAGAAAACTACACTCGCAACAAGCCACATAAGGAAAGGGGGGGGGGCACATGTTATTGATGTATTTATACTGAATCCCCGAAACAATATTGGAGGTGATCACTTAAAAAAATTTTTTTTGTCTTGTTTGGCGTGCCCAATGAAGAATCGTTGAAGATCTGTTTTTTGTTTTTTTTTTGTTTTTTTTGTAAGTCGATTGGCCTACAAAGGTGTTTTTTTTTCTTTTGTTTTTTATCCCACCACAGATATTTAACAGTTTAAATTCCTAAATGAATACTATTCCAAAAAGTTTTAAATTTCTTCACAACTTACATTTAAGAAATAACAGTTTGTTTTCAAATGAGAACAGTTTGACGAGTAATAATTTGAATCCTGTTACAGGCATTGGTAAATTTGAACTTTTATAAGTACGTTTAACTCCTAAATCATGAACTATTGGGTTCAGACTTTGAGAGTGGAGAAAATATAATCATTTCATTTATTTATTATCTATCATTATTTATGTATCATCGATTTGAGAAGGTGATGATCACTCAGGATAACTAAGTTGGACATGAAAATTCTACTTACGCTCCAACTCCTTATCACCCGCCATCTTAACACATTCTCTTTCAACATCAACCAAGACTTCTTTCAACATGTCTAAAAATATATTCCAGTTCCATTCAGCTCGATCGTACCTGTCTCAGCATTTCATCCCAAGAAAATTGCATACAAATTTTTTTATTTATATTTGCCACATTCATCAGCCTCATTTATAAGCACATACATCCCTTTTGTAAACAATGAAATTTTATTGGTACATAAATCTATATATATAAAACGAAACACTCACGGCTGGATATGTATGTATCTGGATATATATATATATATTGATGCTTATATAGNATATATATATATATATATATATATATATATAATACCTGGTATAGAACGACTAACTCACTCGTACCTGGTATACTGCAAACCACACCATTCTATTTTTTGTTGTCGTCAAAGTCATTACCTGAAAATGATAAAAATTAAAGTTTATTAATTGATATTGATTTTTAAATTTTGATTTAATATCAAAATTTACTAAAAGCAATAGGGCCCCAAAGAGGAACTATGTTCCAATGCATTTAATAGTGACACACTGGAAAAGGTGTGTGGTCAGTCATAGTTCTGGTACCAAATTTAGTACATAAAACTGGTATCAAATCCGAATAGGGTACAATGAAGACTGGTACCAAATCGGACCAGATGACCCTTGAAAATCACCAAAAATTCTCTGCGTTATTTCAAGTACAGGAACTGAAAGAAGGGAAGATTACTTTCAGCTGTGAGTTTTAAATATGGAACTCTTGGTCCAAGTATCTATAGCTCTTATAACTGAAAATCATGTTCCATTAACTGGCAACCCTATTGAAATAACAGCACATAAAGTTAATAAAAATATATGATTACATATTTATTTATAAAGAAGTTACTATATCATCCCATATAAAGTTTTCATAAGTTCCACTTTATTATCGCTATTAAATGGAAGAATTATTGAAGGCCGAGATTTTCTACCTTTCAGTTGAAAACTATTAAACTAACTTGCCTATATATAAACAGCATTTGAGGAATCAGGTATACAATACACAAATACATAAACGTTCTGTCGACCATTTTACCCGCTATATAAAATTATAAAACATAAATGTTGTTTAATAACAAATTTCCATTTCTCAAGACATAATTCAGTTCAATTAACGTAATATATTCAATAATTTTAACTTTGGCTGGAAGTGAAATCCCAGGCTTTGACCAGGATGAGAAATCCTGCCTGGACAAGGAGTAATGACAGGATCCATTATACTTAGCCAGGCTGGAAAGGTAGAGTAGCATTAGAGAACTGTGAAGCAATAGTGTGACGTGACGGGAATAACCGTGATATAGCTAAAAGCTGTTACGTTATTCAAAACGTTTCACTGCTCTTGTTAGGGCACGTCACCTGTATTCAAAGAGGCGTTAATCACCTTCCCCACAATTCCTCCAATGTCTTCTTCTCCTACTTTGGAACTGTAATTTAGGAATTTGAATATATGTATATATGTGTGTGTGTGTGTGTGTGTGTACTAATGATAAGGTGGCCAATGCATATATTTATGCATATGCACTTTTGAACCACAATTTCTCGCTTCATTGAATACGGTTTACTATTGTCAATGCTGTAAATATTTGAAAAAATTATAATATATGTTTTGATTACAATTGATGAAGATCCACTAATTTTTATACAACATATAGATCAAAATTTAATAGCTGAAATTATGAATTTTAGTACTAAATATCAACGGGAGACTTTTGAGGGGATTATAATAGACGGACTGGGGCAAATTAATCATTTTTATTGTTGAAATCGCTTATCTATATACCTATGTAAAACCCTGAAATCTACTGATAAAATAATTAATTAATAATAATTGACTGGTGAGAAAATTACTTATTTATCACACCAATGTATTGGTAATGTTATTTTGTTCTGTATACTTATAGATGTCATGTGTGATTCAGAAAGGTGTCTTACATTAATTTCTGCTTGAGGTAGCTCACTAATGTATTATTCACAACGAACTATAAGAAATATATCTCAATAACTACGAAGTTCTCTATGTCATACATTTACATTTGTCGGCTGAGAAATTAAATTAGTCATTTAATCCTTTCTACGTACTAATTTATATAAAAAAATAAAAAGAATCAATAGAAAACTACACTCGCAACAAGCCACATAAGGAAAGGGGGGGGGGCACATGTTATTGATGTATTTATACTGAATCCCCGAAACAATATTGGAGGTGTGTGGTCAGCACATCATTGTGGCTGCCTAATTTTTCCCATTAAATGAAAAATGGTTTCGAATTAGATTTTAGTGTTTCTTCTCTACGTCATTAAAAACAGCGGCACAAAAAGAAAAAAAAACCGTGCACTCGGAGCATTTAACGTACCTGGGAATTTTGGCTCAGGAGTCTTTGTAGTAGTTAGTACCACAACAAATCCCCCCATTGTAACGTGAAAAATATGCTCAGTTTACAAAGCTTATGCGTGAAGGAATATTTCGCTTATGTAAGCAAATAATTATAACTGCAAGTGCATATGCAAGGAAAAATATTCATATTTAAACAATTAATGCAAGGGAATAGAATAAGAAAAATCATACTGTCTCAGTCGGGTCGAGAACCCGGATCTCCTGCTTTCGGGGCTGGCATGTTACAATCTACACCACCTAGTAGAGTAGCCTACAACCATTTAGACTCCTAGTAGAGTGCGTAGAGTTTAATAAGTTATTTAACTAGTCTCAGTAGTGTAAATGGTTTGCACGCCAGCCCGGCAAGCAGGAGATCCGGGTTCTTGACCCAACTGAGACAGTATGATTTTTTTGTTCTATTACCTTGCATTTATTGTATAAAATTAATGTGGGAATAAATTTCAATACAAATGTAATATTTATAAAAATAAATAAAAGAAAAAAACGAGAGTCTAATTAATAGCTGACCAAATGCAATATTTATTCATATTTTTTTAAGTTTTTCTATAGAAGTAGTTATATTTGAACATTTGAAAACAAAAAAAAAAGAGGGGGGGTGTATATTTGGAGTCATTACTTATTTTAAATTTATAGACAACATTGATTTCTGAATTTCTCTCTATAAAGATTCATAAAATAGATAAGTATACGTCCAAAGAATTACTGGAAATTCATGGTAATTAAGGCTGTATTTGAACCATAAGCATGGCCATACATGGTCAATGTTACCCCCGTACCATTTCTAAGTATGGGGTAGGATTCCATGTACAGTTCAGCCTAATTACACTGAGAGAATCGGCATCTAAACTGAGAACGACCAACTCACTCACAAAAACAGGGGTTTATTTTCAGGTACTGACTGCCTATTTTTGCACGGCGAAAACACAATGCACGCCCGAACTATTCCTGAACGCTCCTGTGTTTCCTGTTCGACGAAATACCACTCCTCCTCCCCCCCACAGGGAAACATCGGCCTTGCTCAGGGAGACGTCTTCCAGAATAATTCTGTCTAGTTCAGAACAAAACCGAAGGATTGTACTCTTGTCGAGTGAATTGCGTTCGACACGCAGGAGAAGATTTAAAATGGGAGAGGTGAATATCTGTACCCGAATTTATATGCCCTTATTAGATATCTTTAAAAAATGTTATAGAATCTAAGAAATTCAAGTTATTCACGTAGGTCTCATGACACGATCCTTGTCCTAGTTTATAAATTACATACCCAACCCTAGGTAAATTGTATATATATATATATATNTTGTATATATATATATATATATATATATTTATATATAAAATATGTTAATTAATTTCTCACGCTTTCCCCTTGTGTGCCTATTAGCGTAGGGGGGGGGGGGGGTTCTCAAATGTCTTTATCCGTGCCTGGTTGTATTCTACTAGTCTATCCATATCCAAGGCTGTTCGCTATATTGTTATGTATCAGGTATACTCCCCAACAAGTGATTAGCCTGGCAGGAGAAGTGAGCCCCATATCCTCGGGACAAATGGACCCCCCCCCCCCACAAAATTTAGATCCCCTCGAGGGAAAGGGTGTCCTGGCCGTACCCTCTCCCGAGCTGGGTACCTGTTGGCTCCAGAGCCCATCCCTCCATGGAGTGTGATATACAGAAAAGAGATCCCCCAGCAGCCACCTGGGAATCGCACTTCTCAGTGGACAGGTTCGAGAGAGTATTTACTATTTGTGTAATTTTGTGATATATTTTTATTTCATTGATGTAAATAGATCGTCTTTGTGAGATAGGTACACAGAAAACCCCACTGCCACCTGGTTACGCCTACTCTATCTCCAGAGAACCAGACCTTGGCTCCTGGAGAAGACAATAATGCAAGAGGGACAAATAAGATACTTTCTTCGGATTTTCATTTAATGTAATGAATTTTTTTTTTTTTTTTTTTTGCTGATGTCGGCTATTGAATAATTATGTGAATGAGTGTGTTCCTCTTCAATGCTACATTTCTCATATTTTTTTTTGTTTACTAGTAAAAAAAAATTAGTTTCTCACTCATATATATTAAATTATTATTTTAAAATGTTTTACTCAAAACAAATATCTGAACCTAATAACTGTGTAACATGAGTCACAAGAAATGTGTTATAAATTAAACGTTCCTACTTATAAATAACTAAAAATTCAGGCGGCATATACACAAACGCCTACCTATAATGTTTATTTTGTTTCAACTATTTAAACCAAGTTTCGTATTTAAGATTTTACTTGCTAACTGTTTGGGTGAATTCTTTTAATGTTTAAAAGTTTAATGAAGGGGAAAGGTCGTTTTCATTGAGAAAAATATTTATTACTGCAATATCTTTGTTATTTAGGAAATTTAAAACATAAAGTGTAAAATATGATTTGTTTATATTTGTATTCATATTAAATGAAATCTAGCTTAGATTTCGCATTTCCTGGTTTATTGGCTTTTTATGCTTAACCTACTGGTATATATCGGCTTTCCCAACTGGCTCCTTGAGAATATCCGTTGCGATGTAAATGAAATTCCCCGCAAGAAAAGTCGTGAAATCCCGAGGCGAAATCGATACAAACTGAAGCCCGAAGAGAAATTTGGAAGCGAGCTTGTAAGCCGATTTGCCGATGAGCTGTTCGGGTGACGACACAGTTCGGGGCTGTGGTCGACCGCAACAGAATGGTATGGGTGAAAATTAGATCGCATTATGCCCTCCAAACGAACCCTTAATAAACACTCGGGATTGTAGAAGTGACGACAAAGAAATTCCGGTCATGATTCTTCACGGATTCTACATTTGGAATGCCAGAAAAGTAATCTGGTAAAATATTTTCAAGGTATGGATTGGGTCTACGCAAATTTATTTGGCTAAATTCATTGACAAACCCTCCAAACTTTTTTATCATTATAGGAAACATATTAAAAGCATTTTATTAAAACCAAAATTTAAGTTACTGTAAATTATTTTACAATTTCTGCCTAGGTAGGACTCGAACCCGCAGCGTCAGGCACGAGAGACCCGAATGGATTTTCTCAGCTAATCTAGTTCACTCAAATGAGGTTAGCTTTTCAGAATTTTGACATAAATATGGATGATTTAGGAAATATAATTAAATAAAACTAATAACTTCAATTATATCTGAAAGATTTTTCGTGGCAATGATGACAAAGATAATAACCTACATATTTAATTGGAGAGTTTTTTTTCAACGTAGATATTATTATTAGATGTTTTTTGGTGGGGTTTGGTCAAGGTAGATCCAAAGAAATACAAATTTATAAAGTATAGGAAGATAATTTAAAAAATACTCATTTTTTTAAAATTGTATTTTTTTTTGGGTCTGCCTTGATTGTACCCCTGGCTACATGTTTCTAATATATAGAAACCCAATTCGGCATTGAGGCGTTTTTATAAAATTTTTGAATAATTCATTTTTGGCTGGGGCTATTGGAGGGACACTTTTATTATTTATCGTAATTTCCCCGTTGCTATTTCAATTACAAATAAGTTTCCATATCATAATTGGTGTAGAATTGAATTTTCTAACTTTCATGTTCTGCAATATTTTAACAAAAAGGAATTACTTACAGTAAATAATCATAGTTTGTTACTCAAGAGGTGTTACTTTAAGTCCGTTAGAGGCAAGTGCTTTCCCTACTTTACCCTTCTAGCCAGTTTGGTACAACTCATGAGCATGTGATATGTTTTAGGCTTATTGTTTTCTTGGGCTTGGAGAGTAAATTTGACATATACCATGTGATATCTGCTTAGATTACGCATCTTCTGCGTGAGGAACTTATTTCATTCTGTGCATCTCTCTTGATTCTGGAAACTCCAGCCTAATTTGGTTCATTGAATGGGATAAAGACAATATTTGTAAGTCACATACCTGTACCCACTGGTAGTGTGATTCAACCCATCCGTAATGAATTATTACTTTATTTTGCATGATTAACTTTGGTCTATGAGCAGGAGCCGTCAAGGATTTAAGTGTGAGTTTCCTCCTGATTTGTAATAGCCAAGCCAAAATGTATTTTGTAGGATATATATATCTGTGTGTGTGTGTGTGTGTTTGTGTGTGTGTGTGTGTGTGTGTGTGTGTTTGTGTGTGTATAATATAAACTGTTTTTATAAAATGTTAAAAATTTGTTATTAGATGATTTTAGTTGGGGTTCGGTCAAGGTAGATCCAAAAAAAAAAAAATACAAATTTAAAAAAAAGTGTATTTTTTTAAAAGATTATCTGCCAGCATTTCGGCTTACATTGTAAGCCATCTTCAGAGCATTTCCCTTAGTCATGGAAATGTGAACTTGGGGACAGAACGTCCTCTCTCGTCTTTATGATAGCCCTGAAGATGGCTTACAATGTAAGCCGAAATGTTAGCTTTTAATCTTTTAAAAATACACTTTTTTTTAAATTTGTTTTTTTCTGGATCTACCTTGACCGAACCCCAAGTAAAAACATCTAATAATAATATCTACGGTAAAAAAAAAACTCTTCTATTGAAAATTTGTATTTTTTAATATATCCCTGTTAAGGATAAACAAGCAAGATAACAGTTGCTATTAAGCTATGAATAGGAATCATTTTCCCACTTGTTACGCTAGTAATTACAAGCCACTACCACTAGACTACCACTGACTAGTAGATGAGACATGGCGAGAGTAGACATACTGCCTATTGCCTGGATGTTGTGCGGAATGAAGGGGGTAGTCACTGTTGTCTACAAGGCCCTCTCGAGGAAGTGGGACTTTGATCCCGGCTTCGATTTACAAGATGGCAGGGTGTGTGCAGGCCGTTTGATGTTCGGCCGCTAGATGCCGCTCACACGTGGTCTTCCTAAGCTCCCTGCCTCCTCGAATATTCAGCCACTAGGGGCGGTCTGATATCTCTCTCAGTTCGCTTCCCCTTATCCGCGAGTATATTGGATGTGTCGGTGAAAACTTACCAGTAGCCATCTCACCAACAATAGAAATGTCTAACTAAATATATTTGGAGCAGTGATGATACAAGCAATAATTATAACTGCACAAACAATAACGATAATTACTTTCCAAGATGATTTTAGTTGTGGTTCGGTCAAGGTAGATCCAAAAACACAAATTTAAAAAATGTATTTTTTAATAAAGGATTATCTCCCAACGTTTTGGCTTACATCGTAAGCCATCTTGACTGACCAGTCATGGAAATGTGAACTTAGGGACAGGACGTCCTCTCTCATCTTCATGATAGCCTTGAAGATGGCTTACAATTTAAGCCGAAACGTTGGCAGATAATCCTTTATTAAAAAATACATTTTTTAAATTTGTGTTTTTTTGGATCTTCCTAGACCTAACCCCAACTAAAATCATCTTAAAATAATATCTACGGTCAACAAACTCTCCTTTTGATAATTACTTTCTCTTAAAAATAATGACTGTAAGTTCAAATGGAGAGTTTTTTGCCGTAGATATTATTAATAGATTCTTTTTTGTTGGGGTTCGGCCGTGGTAGATCCAAAAATACAATTAAAAAAAAAGTTTTTTTTTTTAATTATCTGACGAAGTTTCAGCTTACATTGTAAGCCATATTAGGGCTACCATATGAGGGCGATAGCTCTGAACATGTGATAGTTCCATGAACTGATTGATCCAGGTGAAACGATGTCCCCTCTCGCCTTCATGATATGTCTTACAATGTTAGCCGAAATTTTGACAGAAGATTAGAAAATAAAACACTTTTTTTTTTAAATTGTATTTTTTGGATCTGCCATTTTTAAAATTCATTGTAATCAAATTACAAAATGTATTTTCAGTATAATGTAATAAGTTAATAAAGGTTTATTAAAAAAAAATTTTTTTTTGGACCAATCTTGACCACACCCAAAATTTACTAATAATTTCTTAAATTGTAAAGTATTAAAGCAATAGAATTTGGTATTGAAGTTTAATGCAAAATGCGATTTTTCAGAGCTGCCTTCAAATTTTTACCTATCCCATTAAGTAGGTGGAAAAAAATATGGCAGAGTCTCAAGCTAAACTTCAATTGAGAGTTACTTAAATTCACATAAGCGCATGGTACCTAACTTTTACTCATTTCGCTCGTGCATGGATGTGTATTCCTCCCAGCTTGGGGGGATGTGACAAGGCCCGATCAGTGAACCATCAGATGGCCTACCTGATCGCATGGATATGAGTGTCTGACAGGTAGGTTAAGATCTCTGAGGTCTGGCCAATGGCAAATGATGGACACGTATTAGGCGGCCTATGACTACTAGAAACCATAGTAACCACACCTGGTCTTTTCTCTATGGGTGTATATAGGATCTTTTAATTGTAATTACATGTCGTACACGTCTCCATTAATATTTACATTTAAAAAAATGGTTGAGATGTATCAAAATAATAAAATATTGGCATTATTTTAAAAAAATTCAATTTAACAATTTTTTTTTCTCATAAATTCTTATATTTATAAGCATTTTTTTAAAGGCCTAAAGGGAAATAAAATGTTTCTCACTTTGATAAAGTATTATATAATCAAAAACAATTATTTTCACGATAAATATAAGTAAGTCACGCAGTGGGTGTAAAAACTAAGTAATACCTAATTTTATCTTATTACTTGGAAAGGATAATGAAGATTCAGGTTCTAGACTGTCTCGGATCAAAATGATGGGAGAACACAGTTTAGTGTTCAAATTACTTTTTCCATGAAATTTTTTTTTGTGACATATCTGATCACAATAACCAAAAAATAAAAAAACTACTCCGATATAACTACCAGGGAAGGATTGATTATACCACCAGAGGAGACCAAGGCGAGAAGGGGGCGTGGCAATGAGCAGAGGAGATGTCCATACCCAGGAGCACATCACCTAGGAAGAATTTGTTTAAAATGCAAAGTATTGGATCTATTGGTTACAAATGAACATAGATAATTTATTGATGATATGTAATCATTGAGGTCACATGACTTTTACAGCTGGAATCATCGTCCTTGCGCGTTCTTAAGAGAAATAAAAGAACTATTTATCTTAGTCAACAGACTCTTACACTCACCGCTGAAGAATGAGGCCCGTACAATCCAGGTCGGCAGCTTTTAAAACGTTCCTGCACTTAATTTCCATATCTGAAATATGGAGCCGATATAACCTCTCTGTATTGCTACCTGCGTGCCAAGGATGTAAAAGTGTATGCGTGCCACTCTTCACTAAAGAGAGATACTACTGTTACTGACGTATAAGTTTATGATGTGAGACTTTATAGCCTCTGCCAATATTATATATTTGTCTCTTATTTAGAATAATAAAGTTATTTATGTTTTAGAAAATGATCTAAAAAAGTAAGTATTATTTCATTTAAAATTTTTTTTGCTCTATTTGTTTCATGTCTATTACTAGTGTCTCTTCAGGAAATTAATATATAAGATTGTAATAAATTGTATTTACAAAGTAAAATTGGAGCCTTCCGCCACCCAGGCTATGTTAAAATTGAGAAATATTTAGAAGTGGTGGTTACGTATTTATTTTTTTAAGTAATTGATTTGTAAAGTGCTCAGCATATACCTAATAATCAATATTGTCGGTGTACAGATTTATTTTTTGTTGTGATTCAATTTCTATACTGTTTTATTTAAGCTTTCTTCTCTACTTTTATTGACATTAATTTTTCTTGATTTTTAGGGTTGATTCAGTTTTTATATTCATATTTTCTTCTGTTGGTTTGGTCCTTGTCATTTTAGTTTTAACTATTAAGCTTGGGGCGCCGGGATAGCTCAGGGGATCCGTAAGGGTCTCGCCATCCTGACGCCGCGGGTTCAAATCCCGCCCATGTCAATCTTTTATTTATAATATAGAAGTTTGTCCTGAGCCATGGGTGTTTAAAATGGGGTGGCAACCTGTAGATAGCCCCTCCCTCCAATGACCCTAAGTGGTTGCAAGGGAGGCTAACACAGCAAAAAAAAAACAAAAAAAAAAAAAAAACTATTAAGCTTTCGCTCATCATGCACTGAGCTTCTGCAGGGTTACAAAAGAAAATCTATTAGTTTTTTATAGAAAATTGATTCAGTTTGAAATATAGTTAAGGTTGATTTACTGATTAATTATTAAGATAAGTTAATATGAAGTTATAAACGATAATTTTGTTATTATAGAATATTTTATTTTTATTTTTCAAGACACGTTTTTAATAAGTAATCATGAATCATTAAAAAAAAAATTGTTATACTGCTTTGACCCATATGATAAATTTGAAGTTACTAGTTTATTTTAACTGAAAAAAAAATAGTTCGGAGTGAGCATTTTCTCAAGCTGCAGGGAATTCTGACGCAACTAAGTAGAGTAACTTTTAGGTTTGTATATGACGGTAACTTCCTCGTGGATTTCCACCTCATCATCAGGGCTCACAGACCCACCACAAAATGGTGGGTGAGGGAGAGAGATATGAGGGATTAAATCCTCCTTCCTGAGGTGCGGGGGGATATTAGAGGTGGTGAGCCTCTGTTTGACTGTAGGATTAGAGGCAGCTAGGCGGTGGGTCTTTAGCTCCAAATCCGCAGGCAGACATACAGACTCCTCAAAGGATGAGGCAGTCCACCTACCTCTCGGATTACCTCTGAGGTCACACCAGTCCTTCACGCAGTAAATAAAACATCACCGCCCTTCCAAAGGATATGGAAACACTCCGGCTGTATCAGGACCTTCTTAAGATTTTTCCAAGGAGGTTTCAGCGCTTCCTATGAGTCGCCACCTTTGAAGCAGAGATTAGTCTAACCTAATCTGCTGAAACCGTATGAAACCTACCTGCACTCTCTTACTCCCTCCCTTTTATATGTTCTCTCTCTCTCTCTCTCTCTCTCTCTCTGAAGCAGTATCTTTATCTCTTTCTTCCTCTATCTATCTCTCTCTCTCTCTCACACACACACACACACACAAATATACGCATTCTTCCTCTCTCTTTCTCATTCTATCTCCCTCATTTTATTTCTTACTTTTCCCTTCTTTCGCTCTGAATAAAAACTGATAATCCTGATATATTCGTTACCTTTAGTATTAAGATACGTTTTAATGATAAATAATGATTATTGATAATTAATAAGTATGACTCCCAATCTTCTCATTGATATATCTCTAATCAAGTTTGGAGGGATCTTTCCATTACCAAAATTACCTTTAAAATGCATTAAAAACTTCTTTTCCACATCTATAAATGAAACACTGGAAATTTATTCAGTACACACACCTTCTGCGATGGAAACTTTTGTATTAACTAATGTAATTTCACTTTATTTTTATATGGCTATAGTAAGACACGTGTGGATTCAATAATTATTGCTCCATTCATTACCATTTGTCTTGGGAAAATTTAATTGGCTCAAGAAACCGACTAAGTAGAAGGATGTAATTGGTGGTATACAGGTTTGCCAAACATAACTTATAATTTCAAGAGCTCTAAATATAGAGCTGGTAGCTCTACTCAGAATATCTGGCAAAATTAGGCTTTGTAAGAATGATTTTTATGAAGCAATATTTCTACAACCAGAGAAAGTGATTATTACACAAAGAGGAAACGTAATGAGTGAAGACAGAAATTTAATCTAGATCCACGCTGAAAAAGTCCCTTCACCTGTAGGAGAGTCAAAATTTTTTGGCGAAACAGGCTTTATAATAGAAGAAATTCATTACCCAGAGCATCAGCTACTCTTTTTTGCAAAAAATATTTATTGAATCGATGAGAATTCACAACCTGAGTGAAATTAACGTGTTAAATATTCTTAGTTTGAGTATTGCTCAATTATTCTTAGTTTAAATCAAATTACCGTAACATTTAATACAGAAAAAAGTAGGAGTATCATTATAATAAACATAGGGGTGGAGGGTTTCAAGTTACAAAGAATTCTTCATTGAGCGCTTCATTGGCCGGTTTCTATACTCTATTCAGGTAAGCGGCAGACAAAAAAAAAAAATTAAATTTTAAAAGTAAATAACGAGAGTCATTTAAACAGCTTGACAATGTCAGCTCCTCCGAGCATAAGATGATACATTCGTCTGCCTCGGAGGTTAGACTTTTGACCCTAGTGCGGAGAATAAAATAACTTATCAGAAACAATTAATGAGAGGGAATAGAATAAAAATTCTATCTGTCCCAGCCAGGAATCGAACCTGGATCTCCTGCTATCCGGGCCGGTGCATTTACCAGTTATGCTACCAGGACCGGCCCGGATAGCAGGAGATCCAGGTTTGATTCCTGGCTGGGACAGATAGAATTTTTATTCTATTCCCTCTCATTAATTGTTTAAAATTTACGTGGGATAAAATACCGCTACCAAATAAAATATTTATAACTTATCAGACTTCCCTCGGTAGCTTAAATGGAAAATGCACTGAGCCGGAAAGCAAGAGATCCAGGTTCGAGTCCTGGCTGGGACAGTTTGATTTTTAATTCTGTTCCCTTGCACTTAAAATTGTTAAAATTTACGTGGGATTAAATACCAAAAAAAAAAAAATTATAAAATTAAAATTTAAAAGTAAATAACGAGAGTCATTTAAACAGCTTGGCAATGTCAGCTCCACTTAGCATAAGACGATATATTCGTCTGCCTCGGAGGTTAGACTCTCGACACTAGTGCGGGGAATTCAATAACTTACCAGACTTGTCCTGGTAGCATAAGTGGCAAATGCACCGGCCCGAATAGCAAGAGATCCAGGTTCGAGTACCGGCTGGGACAGATAGATTTTTTATTCTGCTCCCTTGCACTTAAAATTATTAAAATTTACATGGGATTAAATCCCATAAAAAAATTTATAAACTCAAACATTTTCCTTTCAGAGTGCCAAAAAAAACAA
Source organism: Oncopeltus fasciatus (assembly GCA_000696205.2). Classification (NCBI taxonomy): domain Eukaryota; kingdom Metazoa; phylum Arthropoda; class Insecta; order Hemiptera; family Lygaeidae; genus Oncopeltus; species Oncopeltus fasciatus. Next base: position 141,102 of record KZ807321.1, on the reverse strand, counting down.
CAACTCTTGAATTAAACATAAATCTGAGAAATTTTTATACTTTCTGTGTCAAATGCCTATTTTATTAATAAAAATTTAACAAACATTATGTTATTCGTTCAACTAATTATTTTTCTATATTCCTTCTCCCTTACGACTGATTTCGCCAAAAATAATTACCTATAAAAACTTACATATGGAAGCATAAATACTGAATTAAGTTAACATTTATAGGTGGGCTCACTATACTATTAAAATTACATTGTTAAAAGTTTTCCTAAATAATTTATATTTTTTCTAAAATTTTAGATAATTATAAAATAACATTCCACATCAATAATGTAATATAAAATATTTCATAACTCAAATAAAATTGAATAAGCTACGATTTTTTAATATTGACCTTCTTTTCAAACCCCCCACTGTTTTCAGCCATAAATAGACTCATCTTTTTCTTTTCGAATACAAATTAAAATTCCAAAAATGGTTTCTTACTTTAAAAATTTTGGATTTCGTAGCTTTTGTAAAGAAATATATAATTAATTTTAGTTTTTTTATTGTATAATGGGTTGTTAGAAGTCACCTGATAGAGCAAACGTGAATATTTTACAGTGAATCTGCTAATGGGAGAACGAAAAGTGTAGACTAACCATTTTTCTGTAGAATATTTTTAATTGAAATCTTAATCTTGTAACAGTTTTAAATTGCTGTTAATAATAAACAAAATCGCGCAAGATTGATTAAAGATATGTGGAAAAACGGTTTTTTATTTTTATTTTTTTTTATTAATTTTTTATATAGTTTTATACAGTCAACCTGAGATTATCTGTGAAGAGCCGATACACACCTGATTTCCAATATTTCATTTCCCAGCGGTTTATTTCCGTTATCGCTGTGGAAAACGCCAGCGAAGCAATTAAATTGGAATCGAGTCTGGAGAATTTCCATTGACAATTACATTTCGGGAAATACGTAGCTCAGCAATTCTTTTTTTTTCCCCTCTTTCTCTTCCACTCAGGGCTATATGCGTGTGAATAGTATGTTTCGTATTCGGAAAATGTGAGGTCTTCTACTGGAATTTCAGGCCTGGGTTACCTCTCTCAAGGAGGAATTCACCTCTGGAATTTTATCAAGGCATACCAAATTCTCCAGGGCATTATAGTTATTAAATTCGGCCATCAAACACATATTCCACTACTTTCTAACCAAATATCAATACAATTAAAATTATCTATTATACTATTATTATTTGGTTTTTTCATTCATGACGGAGAAGTTAACGAGAAGAAAAGGCCAGACTACTGAGGCTAAACATGAAGAATGGTTTGGGAAGTCCCTACCAAGCTTTCCTAGTTACATTCTTAAATATTCTTCTCAATAAGTGTTTTTCGTAAGACTACTATACAAAATAAATGTTATAAAATTAACATTAACACCAATTTTGTTTGATAAACATTATATTAATTTGAATAAAAAGAAAAACATTGCAAATATAAATTTTGCTTTTCTTTATAACTCTATTCATTCTCTCAAATTCATTCAATTTAAAATGATGAGCAGCAATATCCAATTTAATTTATGTATTTTTAAATCTGATAAATATTTATGTATTTTTAATTTATGTAATGAAGGAGCCTACCTTACACTTTGAATTATATTCTTGTATATTTCCATAACAAGCATCCTTCAAAGTAATGTTACAGAATAAAATGTTAAATAATTATGTTTTAATCAATTATTTCCTATAACTCTTTTCATGTTACCTCCCCTGGAGTTACACCTGTTTTGAATATAAAATTCAGAACGGGAAGTGTAGATTACTCGGTATATGTAGATAATCTTCATGTTGGATAATATTTTTTTTTAAACATTCAATTAAAAATATTCAAGCATGAATAGTAAGAGATGCTGGGCGTGTACTATACTATGTTGAGATCCGAAAAAGGTTAACTAAAATTTAGCAAATTAGATTCGTTTGTGACCATCAAGCTTGGTGCTGCGAATTTGAGTTCATCCATAAGCAGGATTTTATTGAGAAGTTAAAGCTTGCCCTATGACTTAGATGCTTATAATAGGATGGCTTCCTGTAGCCATTCGACCAAGATACCTGGGTGGTTGCTTGGAAGGTAGAAGAATTAGTCTTAAAATTAGTAGTTGTACAACCTTGGCCGTACCCCAAGAAATTCATGACTAATGACCCCCCCCTGGTCAAAAACTTTCCACTTGAGCTTAAAAATGTACAGTGTGCTCAACATCTGAAAGACCTTCAGAGATGTCCTAAAACATATTAGCAGAAACTATATGCACAATGACGGGCAGGTAATGAGCTCGGGGCAGCCTACGTCCTCAGATCTGGAATAATATATACACTTTATAGTTTCTGTTAAAGTGTTTTAGGATAGCCTCTGAGGGGTCTTCAGATAATTGGCACTCTTTTTTTAAACGCAGCTGGTTTATTTGGAGGGATATCAAGAATTCAGTGACGTCAGTAAACTTCAAGTAACTGAGTTTGCCGAGGCATGTGAATTGCTCTATATTAGTCTGTTGATGGTTGCAATAGATAGCGCCATTGTCGAAACCTCCCCTCAGAGGATACGTAGTCTTCACGAACTCACTCGACTGCTCCTGAACTTCCTCCCTTGCAAGTGTTATAGTTACCCCTCCCACCTGATACGGATTTGCATGATAATTAACCCCTACGCCGAAACTCCACCTCAAACTCCCCACCCAGAGACGTTCTCCCCTTTCCGGGAGTCGTGGAAGTGTGCGTGCGAAGGCATCACAACTCCTCGATGCAGGCGGGCGACGGTGTCTCCTCCAGGCAGTCCTGGCTAGCTCAAAGACGCCCCTATTCACATCTAGTGGAAATACGACCTGGAGGCTTGCCGTCCCTCCGAGAAGTACCGAACTGGGGGGTCATTTTTCACTCAGTTCTGGCGTGAATTAAACCAGCCAGAGGGAGGGCTTTTGTGTTGAGGAAGAAGCGCAGAATTCATTCCTACAAAAGGACCATTCCAAAAGGAATTGTACACAATGTACGTCGTGACTGATACAAATAATCGGAAAAAGAGGAATAACTCTTATAATGTCCTTTTAGAATGTATTCTCAAGGAAAATAAAACAATTATTGTCAGTAACCTAATGCTATTTTATTAAAATTTATTACTTTCCCCACCGACCACTAATACTAGAAGCAGAAAAATGATATAAGTATTTTTTTTTTTTTTTAAGATGAATTAATAGACCTGAGATTCTTTTACACAAAAACCCACTCATGAGGTACTTTTGTGCGCTAGGACCTACATCAAAATCATGGCATATCTTACATACACTCATACACACATTCTGATACCCGATCGGCTGTGGGTTAGGTCGAGCTGCCAACTCCCGCTAACCTTGCAGGACCTGTGTAACCTCTATAGATGTTTACTCCCACCGATGAGTTGTCACCCGTAGGCAGAGAACTGTAAATACACCCCTCCACTAGCACTGTAAATACTCTTGGGAATCTTTTGAAATGATTGTTCGGCAGGGATTTGAACGTACGAACTTACGAGCCATGCATGGTGCTGAGACACACACACATATATATAGATAGCGGAATAACATGTTATCATAAAAGCAATAGCAATTTACTAATGCGAAACATGGTCACGAAAAATAAAATATCTCTAAAATCTTAAAGAGAGAGAGAAAAAAATTGTTCTAAAATCCACTGTTCATGGAAGTGGCTACCATGCTACAAAGGAGGTCGAAAAATGACCTTTAAGGGTGGCCAAGAACAAGATGGACGCTACAGATTTCAAATTAATAAGTGCAAAGCCTTCACTTATGACTAGAAAATGTTAGTTCAAGTAAATACACATTTATTTAAATATAATTATATANTTTAAAAAAGATATAAAAGCAAAAAAAAAACGAAAGTCGATATATTTTTCGAAAAATAAGCTCTGTGAGAATTCAATTAGGAGCAGGGAGTTTAAAATTTATTTAACCCTAACTGATATTGCTATTGTCTTTTTTGAAATAATTAATAGATTAAGTAAATATTTGTTCTTCTCCCTGCGATATTTTAGTCATTTTATTGAATTCATAGTTAACCTTCTGTCAAAAAAGATGAAAATTGTGATATTAAGTTAGTGCATTTAGTGATATTAACTTAGTTTCTTTTTATTACTTATTTGTTTTAATGAACTTGTAAATATTATCATAGTTATGTTCAAAATATTTTATATTATTAGCCTACTGTTTGTACTTTTAATTTTTATTGTTTCAACTAGGTCAGAATTACCTAAAGTGACAGCTGTGACTTCTTTGTTATTCAAGGGGACTTGAGTCTTAAAACAATTTATTTTTTCCTTTTTTCCTTATATACGTGTATGTGTGTGTGTGTGTGTAAAAAAAATTACTATAAGTAAAATTTTCTTGTGTATTCAAATACTCATTCTTTCACCTGTTTTATATTTTTATTTATATATAGTTTTTGTGTGTGCATTTGACCGCATAGACCGCATATATAGTTAGTATATATAGTTACCAAAATATGTAACAAATAAAGTTTGTTCATTAGTATAATTTTGCAATGCACATTGACAGGCTCTCGTATTTTGGATATTTAATCAAATCTCAGTGAATAAAAAATGTACGAAATACATTTCAGAAAAAAAGACAATGAAAAGAAGAGTGGATTGCTCTTATAGAAGGGATGATTTAATTAGGAATCCTATGATTAATTATGCAAATGAAATTGTCACCCCTAACTAGATTGAGAGAGAGATAGAGAAGAAGAATAAATCTACATTGGCAAATTGTTTTCTTTGAAAGATGGAGTCTCACAATGCTGTTAAGTGAAAAGCAATCTTCAGATTTCTTATTTTCACTGAGAAATGAATTCAAGTTCATGAATTTAAATTTTGAAAAATTACAAAGAATTTGGATTTCAAGGCTTCTAAGCTTATTTTATATACATTTCTAAGTATGGCTCAGGGGTTACTTATTCAAGTATTGAGAAAACCACTAAATAATATCCTTGATATATTTAAGGTTTCTAGATATAAATCAGAGGCATTAAAATTCAAACTATCCTGTGCATAGATATCATGTCAGTAGATGAAATTTACTAATTAAAAAATTAGAAATTATTTTTCCTCATGAAATGAAGAAAAACAAGGTATTCATGTTTGTAACATAACACTAACTATTCATTTTTTTTGTTGTTTTTTTTAAAGACTTTATTCAGAAATTACAATCTGTACAGCGTGCGTCTTGCAATGTGCTCTCAAAATATGAAATACATTTGTAAAAATAAAATAATATAATACAATATAAATTAATATAAAAAAAATATACATG
>KZ807321.1:122624-134194 GCA_000696205.2 Oncopeltus fasciatus | reverse complement strand
AATGTCTGTGTCCTGTAGCGGTGTAAATTAGGCGAATTTCCAGGAGAATAAAAAGCGTAAATTAGGTAGAAGTATATTATGCTGTTATTTCACTTAAACTTTCCTATTTACAAATAACTATCCTTTCCTAATATTTGTATTATATTATATATATGTTTATTTCTAAGTCAAATACTTTTTCACTATATTCTTGTTTTATACATTATGTAATGAAGACCAACTTTTGTTAATTGACATCTAGAGTTTAAGTATTTTTATTTGCTCTATTTTTTATTTGCCAAGTGGACACCATGTACTTTTAAATTAAATAAAACTGAATTTTTATTAGGAAATATTTTCCTCTATTTTGATTAAATATTTTTAGGATTTTTTTGTTTCCCTTGTCTTGCATAAAATATGAAAAACTAATATAATTTTGAAAATGTTTTAACTAAGATGATTATAATAAATATAAACACAATTAAGAGTTAATATATTAATTAATTAAACTTTTTGAAGACTGTTTTATATTTTCGAACCGCAAATGTCGAAGACGAACCAATAAACTTCAATTACGGCCGTCCTAAAGAAAAAGAGGAAGTAACTCACTCCTTTTAGTTACATTATTATATCTCATTAAGAGTTTCTTGTAAAAATTCTATTGGACATAAAATACTATTTATTTCAAAATGTACTGGAGCGAAAAATGAATGAATTAATCCTTTTCCTCATAAAAAAAACAAAACATTTCTGAACTAAGAGGAAATGATATTAGTTTTGGCATAGCAATTTTGAAAGAAGATTGAATCCTTTCTTATCTGTGACGAAATACATGCAAAGGATACTTGATTATTCATCAGGAGAGAGAAGACACTCCTACTCTAGAATACATATGACTGATGGCAGTCGCCCGTAACTATGGCAGCGAAACAGACTGAAATAACGGCTATCCCGGGAGTTTTTCGTGGCGGCAGAGACCCCTCCTCACTGCAGGTAATCCCCGTAGTAGCCATCTTGAAATCCCCGGCCTGCCGTGAAATACTGCAGCTAGAGGCCTAATAAAGACCCTGGCTCCGAGAGCTAGCATTGTTCCACTCCATTATGGCCTCGAGCCCACTCCGGATTTTCATTTCAAACCGGATCCTGAATAATAGTGCTTAAATCTCGGCCGTATATTCGCCTCTCCCGCACGCCCAACTCCCGCCAAAAACCTACACTACACGCCTGGGTTGTCTAGGCGCCTGTCACTATCAGCTGATTTCAGCGGCCCTTCTATCCTGACACTGAGACATTATTTTCTTTTTACCTCCGACCTGACAATTTAGTGTCCTATGGGAAGTTTTACTCTACCAGGATTTGTAGGTTTTATTTACAGTAAAGGCTTGAACCAGTAGTTCCACTGTTTGCATCCTCTTCATAACTTGTTTCCTGATATTCAGGAGTATCTTCAAAAAGCTAAGTGTGACCAATGTATACATAATTTAATTTTATAACCTTTATTTACACCATTATAATAAGGAAAACATCATATATAATATGTAATCAATGATAAGTCTTCCAAGATGGTTAGAGTGCTCATTCTTTAAAAAATGGATAAAAAAATATGTTTTAATAAAATAAAATTAGTGTGTATTTCTCCTCGTAGTTAAGCATCCCAATGTCCTCCTAAATCGCTATTTACAATTGTTGCTTTTTTTTTTTTTAATCGTCCTTAAGAAGTGATGACAATGAAGAGGTCACGCGGCCATTTCCTATTCAGGCGACGTGGTGAGTCATCAGGATGGATAATAGTGGATAGAGTTTGGGCTAAAAGATTGGGATACAAGTAAAGGTCAGAGTGGAATTTATTAAAACACCCGTTTTTATCGTATTTTACTAAATGGATTTCAAGATCATTGTGGAGTAAGGAGTTGGCAACGTAATAGGGTGCATCAACTATGAATCTTAGGAGTTTGAATTGGAAGGACTGTATTCAATGGATGTCGAATGGCTCTTATTAAGATGAAACGTATACCAAATAAGATTGATAAGGAAAATTCATATCAAAACGGCAACTAGAGCAAGCATTAAAATAAAAATAAAGTTCACAAATATTTGTGAAAGACGCATACCTAAATGGATTACCTTATAAGTTGATAGACAGTAGATGCTATTAGAAGGGGATGAAAATATTGTCCTTAGTTAGGGGTGAATCTTCCAGGGAAATACTTTACGAAAGAGGAATCCTCAGGGAATTTAAAAGCCCATTGGCAGTGAATGAGTCTCATTCATCAGCTGATAATATGCACTTACTAATTCACATTTCAAAAGTCATGGACCCTCCCCTAGCATGCAATTGGAGTGGTTCCTAGAGCAACTCCGGTAACACAAAACTCATATCAATAAAGGAAATACAAATACCGTCTTATCAGAACATACACGAGTGCACATGCCCATGAGAATGATATCAATATAGATAACACAGAAATACTGTTCGGGAAATTGATCTCTCTCGCATAAGAATTTTCTACGAGGCAGTACACATACTCTTGGACGGCAGTGGAATAAATTAAAAGCAGGATACACATAATACAAATACAGACAATTAGATACAATTACATGTCGACAAGAAGGTGCGAGGCAAGGTTAAGAATGAGAGGCAGACCAAAGTGACAGTAAAATAGAAGGGAGGAAGTTTACGATCGTTTTTCAGGGGTGTCTTTGTTCGGCATCGGCCTCGTATAGCAAGTGGTACTTGTTCACTTCCTTTTTTCCCTGTGCGCACGAGTGTGTATACATGCACACACACACACACACACACACACACACACACACACACACATATATTTATTAATGTATTGGATTTATCTATTAATTGTACGCTTTCTTGTTTCAGAAGTGACACTCGACGGTGTGTTAAGTGCCCTCAAGCAAGCACTTAAAGGAAAATTTGACAGTGATAAAATTAACAATGCTATCGGAGAACTCGGCAATACAAAATCATGGTTCGAATCCGTAAAGGTGGGTTTTGTTAAAATATATTTTAGACGGATTATCAATTACCTCAGTAATAGTCAGTTTTATTTTGTAAATGTCATTTATTAGGAAGATTAGTGATAAGGGTAACAAAATTCGGGTGTAATATTTATACTCTCGAATTCCAGAATTACTTCTAGGACTATGTATGTGTGATAAACATCTGTTTTTAGACATTTTTGAAGGAATTTAGGTTCTGAGCTTGTTATCAAGACATATTATTCGAAACTTTTTTATATTTTCTTTGCTTTTATCTACGAGACACAATAATTATAATATAATATTTATTATTTTTTTATTAATTATGTAATTATGCTTCAGTCAACGATCTAAAGGACAAAGTTGTATGTTTCCAAATAAAATTTAGCATGCAGCTTTTAATTTAAAAATGAGAAAGAAGGTTTACACTATATGAAAAGGAGAATATATAATATGTGTTTTTCATATCAAGTAAACCCCCACTCCTATAGATCCGATTTTGTTAAATAACGAACTCAGCGGGTGTGATGTTGCGGTGTGGATATTTCATTAAGAAAACTAGTAATATCTACTTACAGTCTATTAAATTANGATTATATATATAAATATATAATGAATCATTCATTAACTATATATTCTACTTGTGTGTTTAGATATGTATGTTCGTGTGTATGTGTGTGATTGTTATTTAACATTTTTCTCCTGGCCCAAAACCCTGACTAATTCCTAAGCATAGAAACAATCGATATATTCAGGTGATGCCTGAGTAAGTATTTTCAAATTCGAGTAATTACTACATTTATTTGTTTTTCTTAAAGATATTTTGTTTTTGGCACAAAGATTTCGGCTTTATCTCGTCACTTAACATGCGTCAATCTCATCACATCTCAACAAGCTCTTGCTAATGGCTGGGAGTCAAAAAACTTTATGCGAAAAAGTATATGAATTTTTATAAGAAAAAAACCTTATTGATAAATTTTCCGGGAGACTTCTCGCCCTTCGTCAGTAAGGAAGGAAAGGTTAATGGTCCAGTCTTAAGTTACATATTAGATTCAAAAATATCTAATATTTATTGATAACTACAAATAGTAAATAATAAACTTTTTTTTTTAATTTATTCGATAAAAATGGTTTTGTTTTTTTTTAGATCAAATTCTACTCCTTATAAGGTCAAATCAAATTTATTATTTTCAAGTTATTTAAAGTAATTTAAAATAGTTTAAAATATAAAAATTAAAAAAAAAACTGTTTATTTTTATGGATCTCCCACATTTGAAATTTATTGGACTTAGCTTTAGGAGAAATATAGCTATTTAGGTAGGTACTACGTATGAAGTGACTTTGAAAACCCTCCCGATCCACAAAACAAAAATTCAAATTATTAGATGATTTAGTTGGGGTTCGGTAAAGATATATACCAAAGTGTGCCCTGAAGATGGCTTACAATGTAAGCCGAAACGTTGGCAGATGATCTTTTAAAAAATACACTTTTATTAAATTTGATTTTTTTTTTTCTGGATCTACTTTGAGCGAACCCCAACTAAAATCATCTAATAATAATATCTACGGTCAAAAAAACTCTCCATTTCAATAAATTTAAGTTGTTCATCATTCTAAATGTACATCATCAATGTAAGTTGCGGAAATCTGCTTAGTCCACGCTCATACTGCGTGAAAGTGTTTTTTTTAAACTGCTAAACTCACGAATTGACTGCAGGGAGCCATCTTGGGTAAAATCTGATATTTATGAACACCTGACTTAATTTAGAGCCAAGTTTAACTGTTTATAAGCTGCTCCAGGAAATCTGATAAACAGCTTACTAAAACTTCACAGCTTCTACTACTGACACTATACGGAAGTCATCTTATAAAACACATCAAAATTTCAAATTTACCTTATACAATGCATAGATATTGATTGTAAATAATAGCATTAATATATATTTCCAATGTATATAATTAATGTAAAAGTGGAGTTTGTTTTTTTTTATAGCAGGGATTATTGGTAGTGAATTCTTAAGCGTTCCGTCGAAGTTGATACAAAAAAAATAAGTACAAATTTAAAAAAAAAGTGAATTGCACAGAAAAAAAACAAAAAAAAAACCGCAACTAATTCTCTACTCATAATTAATGTACTTTGCTAGCAATAGATACGTAGGAGAATATTTAGAATTTCATTAATTTCGTGATTAAAAATGATGTATCCCAGTCTCGATCTTAATTTTTACTTATTAATTTATTATTATTATTATTTTTTTACCTAGACATCATATTATCCTGCCAGCCAAAAATTAAATTAAGAACGATAGGCGTGACCCCTCTTGGATGTTTTAAATTAATGTACTTTGTTATAAATTAAACATAAACACACGCATACACGCACGAAAAAAAAACTTATTTTAGTCATGCTTTACTAACATGGATGGAGGTTTATTGGTTGTCAAGTATTACGCTGTAAAAATTTATCAGGGTTTCGGTCAGGAACAGATAAATATAATTTTTTTAAAATAATGAATTATTTGTGGTATGTAAAATTTAACGTGGGATTGCATACCACAAATAATTCATTATTTAAAAAAAAATTATATTTTTCTGATCCTGATGGAGCCAGAAAAAAAAACTTGATCTTACCCTTAGCCAGGATCTTACAACCATCCCGGCTGAGGTTGTAAGATTTATTTACAGTTTCTTCTTCCGGGTTGTACCGTGTCAAATTAATGATAGTTGCCGAGCTTTCGCACATCCTGTGATGGCTTCTTCAGGGCTAAATAGAGAATGAGAGCTGTTTTCAAATCTAGGGGTACTTATATAACACCGCTCATGTTTGAGAAACCTTTTTCTCCTACATTGAGATGATACCACATACCCTGAGGATGAAAAATTTTGTCTTATGCTCACAAAGCTTTTAGATTTCCCCAGCTCAATGCAAACAATCTAGAATCATAGTGATCACGAACATAAGTAGTATTTAGCTTCTACGTGAAGATTAGTTTGAAATTCGTCCTTTAAAAAATGTTCTAGAAGCTGCTCTACAATGACCTCTCCTTCCATCGAAACCCCCGGATGGAACACACAGCTTGGCTTCCTCTTCATTCCTCTCTTCGTAGATACCACATCGGCCAATCTTGAGCACAGTGAATTCCACGCGAGTAGCTCTCTAGATGTTCGATAGTGTCTGACGTCCTGAGTTTTACCTAAAGCTCAAAAGCTTCCTTATCTAGACAAATTAACTTATTTTTAGCTCCTCGATTTATTAAACATATTATTCAAAAATCCTTCCAAATCTTCCTCTTATTTCATTATTGATTGTGTACTCCAAGGGAATATTCTTGGCCCTTTATTATATATATATATTTTTTTTTTACATATAAGTGAGTGATGCACAAGATTCTTTAACTGACGACACAGAAATAATTTCCTCCTTGTCAAAAGCGAAAGCAATTTCCGTAAGCACATCCATTTCACATCGAACAATAGCTACCTAAATGGATAATAAAGTAAGTCCTGTATTTTAGAACATGGTTGCAAACTATTAAAATAATTTATTGTTGGTTTAATTGGATTTAGAAGTGGAAAAATTTAAAATCCTAGTATATTCATTCGTATTTCTACTAAGAAAAATCATTTATTTAAGATAAAATATTATTAATTTATTGCGAAAAACGAATTTAAGGAAGATATTATCGAATGTAACTACTAAGACTCAGTGGTTCCCCCACTCTTTCTTCCCATCCAGTCTGAGCAAAACTTAGTAATCATACAATTTAATATTATTTTCCTTTCCGGCTTGCGGGATCATTTTCATCATGTAAGTCTGAAGTAACATGGGAATTCTGCTTAGATGACGCAGATCCTGTGTGAAGGTCTCTCCTAACTCGAGGACGTAAGAGTGGAGTTCTCTGGTGGTTAAGGACCTTGGTTCTTTTGTGAAATACCCACTTTCGACTTGACTTCTCTCTGGAAAGGGAAGGTGACTTCGATCGGTTCCATGATATCGCGGAGGATTATGGCCCACGGTCTCTCCAGCACGAACAAAGATTTATCTTTGGTGTCCTTCTCCAGGATTGAAATCACGAACGAGAGTCACCACACGGGCAATCACAACAGAGAATGGCGCGTTCTCGCAACATTTGTCTTATGTGTTTCAGTCGTAAATACTCCTCATTCAACGTGAGATCAATATGAGCCCAGCCTTGTGAATATTTCTCTTATATTTTTTAATTATTTTTTTGTCATTCAGAGTGATCTGCACTTCCCGCACGTAAAATTTCTTTGACAAGGGGACGAGGGGTGGTAAGGGCCAATATTTAAGAATTATATACAAATATTAATTTTGTTTTCGTATATTATCCCGCGTAAATTAAAAAAAAAAATAATGCGAGGAAATAGAATAAAAATCTAAGTATTCCAGCCAGGACTCGAACTTGGATCCCCTGACCATTACACCACCAGGACAAGTTAGATAACCTATTAAATTCCCAACACACTAACGAGAGTCTAAACCTCCGAGAAAGACAAATACATCGTCTTATGCTCAATGGAGCTGACATTGTCCAGCTATTTATCGACTCTCGTAATTTACTTTTCATTTTCATTTATAAATACTAATTTTGTTGTGGTATTTTATCCCACATAAATTTTAAACATTCTATTTTTTATTCTATTTCCTCGCATTAATTGTTTTAGAATTATTGGTATTCTAATAGATAATAAACTAGTAAATAATATTTACTTAATTTCTCTTGGTTTTCTCAAAAAATGAATGGTGGCGTTTTAAGTATAGCTTGTTCTCCAAAAAAAATATGCCACCACTGAGAGTATGCAGTGCATACGGAAAAGTGCGCCTGCAACATAAGAAGTATTTTTCGGACTCTAGCCAACATTAAAAGTATATTTTTTTAAATTTATTAACATGGATGAGATTTCTTGTCAAAAGTTGTAAATTTTTTCGCGGAATTAAATATTTGTTGTATTATGAAAACAAAAAGAACATTTATTTCTTTCTTATACGTATTTACACAAATCAAATATTGTGTGGATAAATAAATTGCATAATATCATCTTGTAAATTATAGCACATAATTATTTTCTTATGCATAAAATTGCGTACTTATCATTCGCTTATGGGTCTCATACATGCGTCGAAAAAATATGTTCCAAATATTTTTGAAAATTATAACAATGTATTTAGCTTCTTGAAAGTATACTAAAATTCCTAATAGAATGTTTATTTTTTAATAAATCTCCCATAGTATTTATGAAGAAATATGATTTAACATGAAATACATAGGACAGATTTGGATGGCATTGATTAAATGTGGAATATATTCTGAGGACTGAACAAAGAAAAAATGTATTGCAAAGCCTGGCTTATACGGTGACGTAATTGTTAATGACTCATATTTATAATTTAAAAAATATTGCAAATTAAAGTTAAAAACAATACGTTATCTGAGAGTGACAGATGCCTGTCAAAATGGCAGGAGTGTGTTTTGAAGGACTGTGGTTTTTCGACCCATCTCTTCTGACAGCGTCAAGTACAAAAATCAAACTTTTTTTGTTTGTCATTAAGTTCAAATTTAATGATAATTAAATTTAACTTCTATATATATGTATTTCCATGAAAGATCTTGGATTTATCAATGCTTCAATCTGTCAGACAAAAATAAAGAATAGAATTAGTAGAGAATTTGTAAGGAGGTCGGATATTGACACAAAAAAAATACAATTAGAAAAATTTATTTTTGTATTATTTTCTGACGATTCGGTTTATATTGCATTCCTTCTTGAGGGCTGTTTATATAAAAATAAACCAGAGTAAACAACTAATACTAGGTCTCTCTTTACTTCTACTGACGAAGGGCGAGAAAGCTTCCCAAAATTTATATTAAATTTTACATTCTTTGTATTTTTTTTCTATTTGTGTGTTCACTATACTTTTATTATCTCCTGTATATATATATATATATATAGAGAGAGAGAGAGAGAGAGAGAGAGTGAGAAAGAGAGAGAGAGGNTTTTTTTTTGGGGGGGGGGGAGGGCGTGAGGGGGATTTTACTAAATTCTAAAGAAGGATTGAATACATAAAGCCACAAACTTATTTTAATAATTTATTTTATTAAGTAATATTTTATTCTGTATACAATACATTGTATACTGTACACTGCATTTACATTTAAATATATAATATAGATTTGATAATAATTGAAAATATATCAGGGGGGTGGCGGGGTTGATGGAATATTTATTAAAACAGCCCAATAAAATACACTCGCTGGGATTACAACCCCTAGGCGTTCGCACCCAATTAGTACACAGGTGAAATTAGAGAAGTGTACATTTAATAAAGCATGATTTGCCGTACTATTAGTATGAACGCCAATTAATTTCCTAATCTAATCCACGTGGAATAATTAAATAACAGATATTAATTAGTGATAATTGTTTCAATACAAATGTTTCTTTTCATTTGATTTACTTTATATGCAATAATTATAATTGTATAGTGAAAATTCGAAATAAAAAAAGATTACAGTAATATAGTATATTATGTATTTAAGGGTGTGTATCAACGATTTATAGGCCCCGTGTTTTGTTTTTTTCATAAAATTGGGCTAAAAATTTTGTTTTCCTGCAAACAGTTTTCATTTTATCTATTTTATGCCAAAAATAATGTCATTCACGGTTAGCAAAGGTAAGCTTAAATTATAAAAATTCTTTAATTCTGGAGGAATACAGGTATGAAGGTTGTATTCATGACACATTTCAAAAATGCTTTTAGATTTTTTTTCGATCCGCTCTACTAGACAGCAAGTCAGTTTTATATGTATATATATATATGTAAGTTCTATTTAGAGCTTCCAAGTGCAAAAATAAATGCTGAGTACGTTATTGAACAAAATCGGATCAATCAGAGTAGGGTGTTAACTGTTCTGTCAACGTGTTTTGGACTGTAAGAATGGACACGATAATAGGTTATGATATTGTATGATTGGTCTTGTTCTAGGGAAAGAAATTAGCTCTCCATAAGTTTTTAAGTGAGATAAGAGATCAGTGTCATCAAATTGCGAGTGAAAAAGCTGTGATAAGAGCCAATTTCATTAGGTATATTATTTTAATTTTTCGACGATATAATTTTATAAATTTTGATAGATCGAGAAAAACTTTAGAATCTTAAAGAATATTTAAGTTCCAGCGAAGAATAAGGCAGGTCTCAAAACGATTCCTCTCGTTGGCGGAAAACATTCTTTAAAATGTTGGAGATTATCCCATTGAAAATCTCTGGGCGGAAAAGCGGTGAACTTTTTTAGTACAGAGGCCTTAGGCTTTTCAAAATCCTTGCCTAAGCTTAAAAAAAAATCGTGAAGAAAATCTCCTTTAATATTAATGGACGGTTGGTCGTGCAGTCTTAATCTAGAAAAAAATAAAACTATGGGGTAGAAATATAAGGCAAAAATTACAGGAGAATAGCAGTAATGAGTAACCCAGCCAAAATTTTTAGTTAGATGGTAATAATTGAATATTCTATACTTTAAAATTCCATAGAGCCAATAAAGGGAAAGTAACAGGCTGTTTTAGGAGACAGATTATCATGCATTGAATTATATTTTGGACTTTCGTTAAGGGAAAGAGGAAATGGCGGATAATCATAAAAATTATTAGCATAAGGAAATGATGGAACGATTGGCAGTATTATTTTGAGGACAACGCAAAACTAGGGGTTGGATACCCCTATTCTACCCTACCTTACAGGCTTGGTTAAAGTTTAGGGTAGAATATGAATATGAAAATAAGAGAAAGGCGGTACTATTCCAAGTCTTAGTCTAAGAGATGGGTGCAGTTCAATATCTACATTTAGGAAAGGTACCTCCCCCCTCTCCCACAAAACACATAAAAAACCTGGAATAATTTATGTGCTTTGTTATTTGTAATAATCATACATGCTTCTATGAGTAACAATTACCTAGTTTGAAGTTCTAACAATATAAATCACATTCACAGTCTGTGGAAATGTCCAGACCCATATCACTTATAGAATAAATTTAGAATATACTATATTTTTAGTTTATTTTTTGTAAGATCCATGAAGAATCAAATGAAGTTTTAATAGTCGCAACAGGAATGAAATGTCAAACAATAGCTCAAATTCCTTACGGAAAATCTGCTAAAATTGAAATTATGTCTGTACTAGGTGCATGTCATAGAGTTTTTGAGTTACTGAGATAATTTTTACCCGTTAGTATATTTAGTAGATATTCCTATAGAAAAATCATGCTATTTAAGTTAAGTCTATGATTAGACGAAAATGTATTTTGGATGAACAAATATATTTTTACTACTTACTAACTAAATATTAGACTTTTAAGAGTTTGCCCCTTTCATCCCGCAAAACACATGTGTACTGCAATTAGTGTACACCAACTCCCGAAAGGTATGATTAAGATTAAGATTTAAATTTTATAAATATTATTTATTTTGTGGTATTTAATCCCACGTAAATTTAGATAATTTTTTAGTGCAAGGGAACAGAATAAAAAATCTAACTGTCCCAGCCAGGACTCGAACCTGGATCCCCTGCTATCCGGGCCGGTGCATTT
>KZ807321.1:89691-101104 GCA_000696205.2 Oncopeltus fasciatus | reverse complement strand
AAAAAAAAATTTAGTATGACATATAATCATTCTTTCTAAATACAGATAAAAAACGAACCTACTTTGTTAAATAGGTTCGAAAAAATTACAAATATATAACATAAATAACTTACACCTAATTAACAAATACAAATATTGTGCTTAAACAAAGAGCGACTTGCTTATTACTGTCACTTATCACTTCATTGTTACCGGCACTATAAGGGCTACAACCAGCCCGACGCTCTGGGACACAAGGTAACTAACACTGAGAAATACTCACTCGAAGAGCCGCTGCGAGCTACTTTTATAACTTCAAGGAAAAGGCGAGACAGGCCTAAAAGAATCCAATGGCGCATTTTAAGTAACCCTAGTTTTTCACCTCTGAAGAAAGGAAGCAAGTGGAATCTTTCAATTGGATCTTTCCCGCACAGCTTTAATCCTCTCGTCCCATGCTTCCCTAGTCATTAACAATATCTTTGTCGTGATTAATTTACCCATCTATTCGTGTATCCACCACCCATAAATATACTGCTTCTCTTTGCACCTTTCCGTATGTATCTGATGCTACAGAATACATGATATCGTCTTTGTGATTCTTTTACCTTCTTTCTTATATTATGAATAGCAATAATTTTCCCATATTCTTTTATCATATCAAAAGAATTTTCTTTTTGCCAAAAGAGCGCTAATGATTATTTATTCTTGTAATTTAATGTAAAATACATTTTTTTGAGGAGACAATCTGCTGAATGCTATGGGTGATTAAAATTGGGTGACTGTTTGAATTTTGTCAAATGCACAACCTAATATTTCTGGATAAGGCACACTCACACATACATATTCTGTGTATTTCAGTGTGCTGCTATTGGTACAATCTTCCCCACCGAGGGATATGAGGTCTTTATTCCTGAAGAAGGGAAGGTAATGTTTGTGAAAACGAGTTTAATAAGAAAGGAAAGCCTGATTTAACTTCCCCAAAGGGGGTGAACACATGCCCTTTATCTCGAAGCTACACAGCCTCCTTTCCCGCCAAGGGATGATTGTATTTTGTTGTTATGGTGTTTTTCAAACGGCCTGACCTTTAACAAAAATAGTGGCACAAACAACAACACACCTATGAACAGTATAGCGAAAACAGAAATAAGTGCGAATCAAGATATGATATGAACATAACGAAACTCGACTTACCCAGTGTTCATTATTTTAAATGAAATATAAACTTAGTCCCGCAGGATCTGGGTTTACGAATTAGATTTATAGTATTTTGCTTATGATGTACATAGATAACAGTAATTGTGAAATTATATAGTATAGGTAAGAAGGAAGCAAAATATGTTAAAAGAAATATCCATAAGCCCAGCATATAATAATATCCATAAATCCATAAACCCTTTATATAGTAATCCTTCATAGTTTTATTTTTCATATATTTATTTGTATGCAATTTTTTAGTAATTATCTACGCGTAGATATTACAGTTAGAACTTACACTTTAATTACCCAGTATAATTTTGCTAATCTCAAATATAAACGAACGTATTTTGAATATAAATTTTCGCTTTTTTCTAAACCTCTTCTTTCTCTCAAATAATTTTAACAAGAAATGTATTTTTTCAAAGATTTGTAACAGGAAACCTTAATTATTAATTCTTTTCATAAATTACAAATATTAAGGGGGACATCCTACAATTTAAACTTCATTTAAAAAAAATAATTTTAACAACTTGGATTCTAAACATTTCTCACTAAAATGCTATCTTTTCGAAATGTTTCAAATTTAGTAATATTATTTGTGATACCAAGTATCACTTCTTTCTTTTTTTTTTAAAGTGTTAGCCTTCCTTTCAACCACAAATGGTCATGAAGTGAGGGGTTATCTAAAGGTTGCCACTCCATTCACACATAGCTCAGACAAGCCTTTTTTTTTTTTTTTTTTTTTTTTTTTTTTTTTTTTTTTTTTTTTTTTNTTTTTTTTTTTACTTTCTCTTGAGTGGGATTTGAACTCAAGCACCAGGATTTCGAAACTCGAACAGATCCCATGAGCTATCTTGGCACATTTGCCTATATTTTATGTGAAGTGTTGAATGAACCAAAGTTTTTGCTTCCATTCCTATACAGAACAAGTGATACAATCCTTCAACGAGATTTAAGACTAGGGGGCAATAATAATTAAATCCAGAAATAAATGAAAGTTATTATTTATATAATATAATAAACTAATAAGATATAAATAAGTAGAAAAGGTAAATTATTTCAAGCTCTTAAACATATGCATACAAATAAATTATGTGTGCTTAATTACAAAAAAAAGTATCAAAACTACTCGCAAAATTGTCTCCTCTAACTATTTTCTGTCACTTAACTTTTCAATGTCATTGGCCAGACGCTCTGGGACACAAGATCTGACACGGAAATGGACAATGACTACAGGGCTACTGGCGAGCAACTTTTACAACTGCCTAGGTAGGTCTACATAATTCTAGTAGATTTTTATAGGAAAATATGATTTCCTCTCCTATGTGAAGTGGTGTCAGAAGGTAGCAGGTGGCCTCCTTCAATTCGGCCCATTCCGTGGGGGGGTTGTAACATGCTTCCCCCGAGACTTTAACAATATATGGTATATATTAGTATGTATCATATCGATAACTACTAGGTTAGAATGGACAAATTATCAACAAAAAAAAACTTTCATTAGAACAACCTTAAAGCTACAATCTTTCGGTATCCGATTAAAAACAAAAACATGTTTTTAAACTAACTACTTAGTGCATTCTAAATTATATCACATACAAAAAATTTTTAAATAATAATAATGACTTACCTGACAGTGGTAAGAATGTTCAAAAATTTATATTTAGACCTTGGAGAAAATTACCTGAAAAAAAAGTTCATAATTTGTATATGCTATTATTAATATGACAAAAAAATAACAATTTGTTTTTAAATATATAATAACGCATTATTAAGTATTTTCTCAATTATTAGAAATTTCTCCACTTTTGTTTCATTGCATCAGAATATTTGATTTAATATTCTGTAGGTTAAAATGAATAATACCATGCCAAATCTGTTATGTTTCATTTCAACATGACACAGCAGTGTTTTATATCTGGTTTTTCTTTCTTTATTTAAATCTCTAGTAATCTGTCCTTCCCGCCTGTAATTCTTCATCAAGGGAATTTGAAATGAAATTTTAAATGTGATTTTATATAATTTTAATTCTAAAAGTGGTTGCTGTAATCTAATATTTTGTAATGCTAAAATGAGATTTATTTATTGCATAATTAATGGTTTAAGTTATTCATTAAAGTGATGAGTTTTATTTATTGTGGGGTAATTTTAATCCTTAAAAAGATAATTGGTCATTTATTACTTTGAAGATACAAAAAACTTAACTTAAGGAGAATAAAAATAGTTACTCATTAAGAAACATTCAATTAGCTACTCAGTTATTACTGAATTTATGTTAAAAAGTACAAGAAGAAGTTAATTTTTTCTCCTTGAGGAAGGTATATAAGGTTTTGAAGTGGGTTTATTAGGCCAGAAAATGCTGATTTAACTTCTCTAAGGGGCAGAACACAAGCCCTTTACCTCAAACAATGCTCTCCCAAAAGCAGGGAATAACCGAAAATCCACCGAGAGACCACATCCCAAAACCATTGTTCTCATATTTAGGGGTCTTCCGAGCTTAGTTCTGCCCCACGGAAGGGGTTAACTCTCACTGCTTCCATTCTGCCCTGGGGGTTAAGGGTTGGTTGAGAGGTGGTGTTGCGTATTCTGAATAGCAGCCCCACTCTTTTCAGCGCGCAAACCCCTACTATGTTTCTGTAGGAGGGGGGGGGGNGTGTGGAGGGGGGGGGGTTGAAAGTCCGCACCGGTAACACATTAACTCATTCAAACAGACTTTATAATTAAAAAAAAAGTTTTTTACGGCAATATGAGGAAATAATAAAATAAAAAATAAACATCCTGGAGTGTGGTATTTGAAAAGTTACTCTTTTAAGCCAAACAGAATCCTATTTACATGCTTTTGCAAAGGACTTGGCATATTTTTCTGTATTTTCAATGTGCATTACATACTCAACTTCTCGGTCAAAATATATAAAAACGGACAAAAAATAGTTGGGAGTGGTGCAGACTAATGAGTTTGTATTGGAGTACCATTAAAATGAATTGTTAAAAACCTAAAAGAAAAAAAAAAGGTTATTTTCAACGAACTGATAAATTTCTCTCACACAAGTCCTACATAAACTAGATAGTTTTTTCAAACTATAAGTTATAATTTTAGCAAATTCATAGGGAAATCAAGCTATTCACATTTCTATATTGGTGCTGCTTTTGAATAATTTCAATGTATGATATCTAATTCTACGTCGCAGAAGGTATAAACATAGGTTTAACCTAAAACAAAATAGGTGTATAGTGTACATTTATAATATTTATGTATTAAAGAATATAATTTAAATTTGTGATTTTTAATAATGATATTTATGAAAATAACTTCAAGATTTGGGAGGGAACTCTCATTAATTACGAAAACACACACACACACACACACACACACACACACACACACAGACACACACTTGGTGAGAGTTCCCTGCTAAGACTTTAAGTTATTTTATTAAATATCATAGTTTTTTTTTTTTTTTTTTTTTCCTGTGTTAGCCTCCCTTGCAACCACTTAGGGTCATTGGAGGGAGGGGCTATCTACAGGTTGCCACCCTATTTTAAACACCCATGGCTCAGGACAACCTTCTATATTATAAATAAAAGATTGACTTGGGCGGGATTTGAACCCGCGGCGTCAGGATTGCGAGACCCGTACGGATCCCCTGAGCTATCCCTGCGCCCCAAATATCATAGTTAAAAATCATAAAAAGAAAATATATTCTTAAATACTTAAATGTTATAACACCTATTTAGTTACATTCATTGCGTTTGTAATATAAGTAATAAGTAAGATATTATATTTTAGACTTGGGTTGATCCCCCCTATCCTCTCGCGATTTTTTCATTAACGGACTCATCCAACGGTTTGCAAAAGGAAGCAAAAATCCTCCATGTCTTTTAAGGGTTTATTTAATCAATTTATTTGGAAAAACACATAAGAAAACTGAATATTTCCTTATGTATGTACTTTAATTTTTTTTATCGACAAATTGTAACAAGTATATGGGCCATAGGTAATAAAAAGCCTTTCTTCTATCAGTAGATTTAAGTAAAAATAAATTCATTCTACAATTTTCAACTAAATTTATAGTTTCATGGTTTTTAAAAGACAAAAGTTGTTTATTTGTTTTAAAAATTACGAATGCTACGGATTTTTTTTAAATTTTAAGTAACACATATATTATAAAGAGTCAGAAAAGGGTCAAAAAGTTCAAGTACCTTGGTGAGACCATACAGACGAATGGGCTAGAAAAGAATGCAATGGAAGATCGGATCTCAAAAATGGCGAGAGCATATGGCTTGACAAAGAATATCTACAATAAAAAGTGCTTATCCTGGAATGCCAAAATAAAACACTACAACACTGTGGTTAAGACAGAATGCCTATATGCCAGTGAATGCCTGTCTATGAACTACAAGCTGGATAAACTAGAGGTCTTGGAAAGAAGAATCCTCAGAAAAATTATGGGCGCTGTTCAAACCGAAAGTGGATGGAAACTTCGAAGTAATGAAGAAGTTTACCAGAGAGGAGAAAGAATCTCCGAAACTATGAAAAAGAGGAGGTTGATGTTTCTTGGACACCTATATAGAATGGACCAAAATAGACTTACTAAACGGATATTTTATTACTTCTGGAGAAAGAAAACCACAACAACATGGATTAAGGAAACAAAAACGGACATGGAAAGACTCAATATCTCAGAAGATCAACTGTTAGACAGAAATATATTTAGGAAAACAGTGAATAATTTGGAAGGGATTCAAGCCGCACAAAGATCTAAGAAGACCGGAAGAGCCTGGACAGAAGAACAACGGAAGCAGGCCAGCGAACGCATGAAGGAGTATTGGACACAAAGGAAACTCCACACCAAGAAAAAGAAATGAAGTTGTAGCGTGATCCTAAGTGGTCAATTCGCTTGTAAAAAAAAAAAAAAACATATATTATATATAATGTTTATTCTTGTTGAAATATTATGTGAAAATTACTGTATTATTTTATATGTACTGATTGCTTCTTATTTAAGAGTAGAAATGTTTGAATTGAGTTTTGCTCTAATAAGTTTAATTAAAAACTAGTATTTGAAAAATGATATCTCTTGCTCAAATGACTTCCATTTAACAATTTTTTTTCAAAAATAGAATAGAATTTTGAAGCTAAAATGTTCTAAATATACTGAAATTTTACACATTAATTATATTTTACAAGAATTTTAACGGAAATTTTATAATGGAATATTCATTTCAGTTAGCCGTATACTTGAGTTTTAGATTCTGAAGAGGCATCATAATTAATGTTGTAACCCCGATTAGATTAATTCAGCAAAGGGTATTTCAAATTTATTTTTCTGGTTCATAGAACTCTTGTATATTGAAAAATTTAAATACTCTCTTAAAATTCGGGATTTGCTTAAAATTCACATTTTTATCACAATAAAAATTGTAAAAAAATCATATGATTAGGTAAATACACGGGGGATATAACTGCTCTTCCAACGGTTGTAGAAGTGACAGTTACACCCCCGAGCATTCAAGATGGCTGCCAATAAATAAGCTTATCTACTTATTTCCAGTGATCTACTTTTGTTTATGGTGGAGTTAGTACCTCTGTTTTGCAAATCACAAGAAAATCACATTACATTTGTATCATAAGCACTGATGCAACAGAAACAATGAACACCATTGCTCTACTATTGGTCATTCAAGAATTCTACTTTCAAGTTCCACAACAATAATTCCATGTAATCAAAATGATTTCAATAAAATAACAGTTGGTAAGTCAATACTTCAGTAAAAACATTGAATATTAGATCTTTTTGAGCTGTTGGTCAGCTACATTAGATAAATATGTATATGTTTAAATTATTCCATCACATTTTAAATTTTTGCTTTATATTTATATAATCAAGATAAAACTTTTTCTTTCCGAAATGTTTCACGATTCCACAGCTGTTCCGATTGTCGCTGTAAGTCTGGCGGTCTCTTCGCTCACGTATACGTCATATCTTGTGGGGCTATGAAGTAGTGCGGCTGCTACCCCGAGTCCTACTCACCCCTCAAGAAAAGGCACACATGTATCTAATAGCGTCTCTGCGCCATTCCAAACCACCCCCTTCCCCCACCCCCAAACATGGGGATGCTGCCTAATTTCCTTTCTTATGTATTCCCCTTTAGTTTGGAAATTATAATGTACAGCAGCTGAGCAGGGTTGTTGTAGTGCAAAAGATAGATAAATATATTTTTATGTTTGTATGTATATTAAGAACTGGTGGGAGAAAAACTTTAGTGAACACATAAAAGGAAAAAAATTAAATTGAGGATAAATTGTAGGCATAACACTCACACAACACAATAACAACACATTACATATAATCGCAGCTTTCCACCGCCCAGGTCTCAGGCTTCTCCAAACGGACTATGAACGTATATTTAGTAACATTCCCACAATTCTCCTCGGTGACTTTAATAGTAAGAACCCCTATTGGGGCTGTAGAACCCTGAACTCTAATGGAACTAGACTGAACAACATAGCATCAAATCTTGGACTCCATATCAGTACACCTAATGAACCAACACACTACCCTACTCAAGACAGATATCTTCCAGATATATTGGACATTGCACTTCTCCAGAACATTCCACACCCATTTCACCACACAACTACCACAGATCTAGACACAGACCACCTGCCAGTTTTCTGTACATTTCACACTCCATACAGACAGACAATACCGACACCCCGACTCATCAGAGGAAGGGTCGACTGGAAGCTTTTCTCCCTCGCAATGAGAACCCTTGACGTGCCCAATTCTTACAGACATACCGACGACATCGATACAGCTATTGCCACACTAACGGAACATATCCACAACTCCATCCAAAGTTCAACCTACAGCCCTCCAAAAACCCCAGACAAACTTCCCGAGATGAAACTATACCCATATACTAGACTTGATAAGAGATAAAAATACCCTAAGAAAACGCTGGCAAAGGTACAGAGATCCCCTTGACATAAGAGAAGTGAATCGCTTGACCAGGAAAATAAAATTTCTCCTGGAGGAAACCAAAATTAAAAAGTACCAACATTTTCTGACTGACTTACAGACTAATGACCACTCTTTTTGGCGTGAAACTAAACGTATTTTAGGAAAACCAACTGTCATTCCCACTCTACAAGATGGACTCCGAACTGTATACACAGGCAACGAAAAATGTGAAATTTTTGCCACGTACTTAGAGACAAAATTCAGGCCACTTGACAGACAGGACATACTAACTGACAGGACAGTCGACGAAACGTTATATGAACCAGACAGTGGCAGTCCAACAAACAATTCATGTCATTGATTTTGACTCTATCTCACTAAATAAAGTAAAATCATTTGTCAGAAAGATGAAAAAAAGAAAAGCTCCAGGAGAAGACTTAATCCCAGTTATCGTTCTCAAGAATCTCCCTTTCAAGACACTTGCATACATTACCAGTATATACAATACATGCCTTCGTTTTGGCTACTTGCGCGAAAGCTGGAAGAATGCATTAGTCCTTTTATTTCATAAAGATAGCAAACCTAAACACAACCCGCAAAACTATCGACCAATCAGTCTCCTCAACACCCTCGCCAAGCTGTTTGAGAAGAGTATTGAGCAGAGGCTCAGAAAGCACCTCGAATGCTCTATAGTCATCCCATCACAGCAATTTGGCTTCAGAAGCAACAACTCCGCCGTACTCCAATCTCAGAGAGTTGCTGAAATAATTATAGGCGGATTTGAAGCCAAACAATTCACCGCTGCGGTGTTTTTTGATGTCGAAAATGCCTTTGAGAAAATTTGGCAAAAAGGACTACTTTTTAAATTGAAAAAAGCTGCCGTTCCACCATACCTATTAGATATAATAAAATCATTTCTTAAGAATAGGACATTCCAGGACAGGGTAAATGGCTCCCTCAGCAGGACCG
This sequence comes from Oncopeltus fasciatus, assembly GCA_000696205.2. Lineage (NCBI taxonomy): Eukaryota > Metazoa > Arthropoda > Insecta > Hemiptera > Lygaeidae > Oncopeltus > Oncopeltus fasciatus. The sequence goes on along the minus strand of KZ807321.1, from coordinate 91,997 downwards.
CATCCATAAAAGCCGGGGTACCACAAGGGGCAATTTTAAGTCCCCTTCTTTACCTTGTGTATTGCAGCGACATGCCGGAACCTCCACTATCAGAATTGGCCACCTTCGCAGACGATACACTATCATCGATCATCGATGCACCCTGGTTCGTAAGGAATCAGCAGATCAGGAGGGAACTGGGAGTTGAGCCCATCTCTTTTCACATCCAGGACTTCATTTACAAACACCATGAACGTCTGCCGCTGTCTTCAGGAGCTGCCACCTTCCATCTCGGAGCAGTCACCCAGCGACGCCTCAAACCTAGACTATTTCAGCATATACTGCTCTAATAATTTTATTGTATTTTAGTTTGTTTTTTTAGTTTCAAAGCGAGGACACTTAAAAATGAGGTGAACCTTGTGTTGGCGATCTGCCAAAATTGTCCCTCCACGACCCTCAGTAATTGAAAGGGAAACGGACAATTGTTCAAAATAAGCTCTGCATGGGTCGTGTGCACTATGGATCTGGATAGGAACATTAGTTGTTGAGGATCCAATGTACATTGTTTAGGGGAATGTTTTGACATATAACCTGTACCAGCAGAACATTACACAAACTGTACTCATGTTACTCAGTGAGTTTGTTAATTTTTGCTTCTTCTTTTGCTAGTGACCAATGTAACAATAACAGTATCAATGTTTCAATCGTCAATTGTTAGGGAGACTATGGAATTGTTTTGGTGACGTAATAAAACATTACTTGCTGGAGAAAAACTCGACAGGAGGGAGAGTAATTTCTTTGCCTGCGTAAAAATGGTCGATTCCGGTCTGGTATGTTTTGGGATATATCACTTTCCTGAAACAGATATTAGCATTCTGGGATAGCCAATTATGCTGACAAGGAAAAGCCTAGGGAAATTAACTATGCATATACTGATACATTATGTAAAACGTGTGTTCATGTACAGTAGATCTCATGTCATTTAATTCCTCAAGCAAATTATAAAATGTTTGACGTGACAGCCAAGAATCATATTTTGATTATGTAATTTCTATTAGTTCTAGTTCGAAGACACTTCATACATCATATATGGCAAAATGTATTTACGAAGTTTATATAGATACTCTAATAATTAATGGTATTATCAATAAGTTAATACTTAATTAACTAATATCATTGTATAATTGAACTCCTAAGTATTTAATAATTGTAATTAACAAGTAGTAGATTTTCTCTCCTGTAGTAAATATTAAACTATTATTTATTCATATATTTATTAATTATAGGATCATTATTAAGCTCAATAACATAAAAAGTATGATATTAACCATTAATAAAATAGTGAAATTAATTAACAATTAAACTTTTCTTAATATATAATAATTTGCTACTAAATTATTGCTCTGTTCTTCAGTATTATGATTTAATTTATAAAAAAAAATTAAAATTAAATTTTAATTTTGCCATTTGTAAAACCCCTGTGATTTTTGCTCAATTTTTTTCCTTCATTTCTCCGAAAAAAATTAAACACGATGTGAAATTATAACACAATAAGACAAGAATTTAAAGCATGACATTGTACAGCAATAAAAGTGTGTATTTTTTTAAATTCTATGCTGACGTTTCGGGTTGCATCGTAAACCATCTTCAGGGCTATCATGAAGACAGCATATGATAAGATAGTCCTGAGAGGGTTTTAGAACATGATAGCCCTGAAGATGGCTTACAATACCAGCCGAAACGTTGGCAGATAATTAAAAAAATTCACATTTTTTAAATTGTATTTTTTGGATCTACTTAGACCCAACCCCTACTAAAATAACTAACAGTAATAAAAAAAACTCCAATTGAACTAGTTTTCTGATTTTATAATTTTATGTTTACATATTTTTTTTGTTTTCCTCTTGCAAAGCAGTTTGAATTTTTTCATAACTCAAATCATAGTAAAATGTTTACTAAACTTTTCTCTCCATTAAACACTAAACTCAATAGCTTAGAGAATATTAATAAGAACATTTTTATATATATTATATGCTGATTTAACTTCTCTAAGGGGCAGAACACAAGCCCTTTACCTCAAACAATGCTCTCCCAAAAGCAGGGAATAACCGAAAATCCACCGAGAGACCACATCCCAAAACCATTGTTCTCATATTTAGGGGTCTTCCGAGCTTAGTTCTGCCCCACGGAAGGGGTTAACTCTCACTGCTTCCATTCTGCCCTGGGGGTTAAGGGTTGGTTGAGAGGTGGTGTTGCGTATTCTGAATAGCAGCCCCACTCTTTTCAGCGCGCAAACCCCTACTATGTTTCTGTAGGAGGGGGGGGGG
>KZ807321.1:59448-77121 GCA_000696205.2 Oncopeltus fasciatus | reverse complement strand
GGAAGGACGATGAAGCCCTTATTTCTATTAGGAGGCTATTGAGCTCTCTAGCCGCAATTGTACATATGGGTCAGGCTCACTGACAGCTGCCATGTTCCCTCAAGTCCATTGCTATTTAGGGCTATGAAGCCTTTCCTTAGATCATCAGGTATCCCTGAGTCAGTCCCAACAAAATAACCTATGCAGGCTCTACGGAAGGACGATGAAGCCCTTATTTCTATTTGGAGGCTATTGAGCTCTCTAGCCGTAAATGTACATATGGGTCAGGCTCACTGGTAGCTGCCATGTTTCCTGAAGTCTAGGGCTATTTAGGGCAGTGAACCTTCTCCTCAGATCCTCAGGTATCACTGAGTCTGTCCCAACAAAATAACCTATACAGGCCCTAAGGAAGGACGATGAAGCCCTTATTTCTATTTGGAGGCTATTGAGCTCTCTAGCCGCAATTGTACATATGGGTCAGGCTCACTGACAGCTGCCATGTTCCCTCAAGTCCATTGCTATTTAGGGCTATGAAGCCTTTCCTTAGATCATCAGGTATCCCTGAGTCAGTCCCAACAAAATAACCTATGCAGGCTCTACGGAAGGACGATGAAGCCCTTATTTCTATTTGGAGGCTATTGAGCTCTCTAGCCGTAAATGTACATATGGGTCAGGCTCACTGGTAGCTGCCATGTTTCCTGAAGTCTAGGGCTATTTAGGGCAGTGAACCTTCTCCTCAGATCCTCAGGTATCACTGAGTCTGTCCCAACAAAATAACCTATACAGGCCCTAAGGAAGGACGATGAAGCCCTTATTTCTATTCGGAGGCTATTGAGCTCTCTAGCCGTAAATGTACATATTGGTCTGGCTCACTGACAGCTGCCATGTTCCCTCAAGTCCATTGCTATTTAGGGCTATGAAGCCTTTCCTTAGATCATCAGGTATCACTGAGTCAGGCCCAATAAAATAACCTTCGCAGGCCCTACAGAGGACGATGAAGCCCTTATTCCTATTGGGAGGGTATTGAGCTCTCTAGCCGCAATCGAACATATGGGTCAGGCCCACTGGCAGCTGCCATGTTCCCTCAAGTCTAGAGCTATTTAGGGCTATGAACCTTCTCCTCAGATCCTCAGGTATCCCTGAGTCAGTCCCAACAAAATAACCTATACAGGCCCTAAGGAAGGACGATGAAGCCCTTATTTCTATTTGAAGGCTATTGAGCTCTCTAGCCGCAATTGTACATATGGGTCCGGCTCACTGGTAGATGCCATGTTCCCTCAAGTCCAGGGCTATTTAGGGCTATGAACCCTTTCCTTAGATCCTCAGGTATCCCTGAGTCAGTGCCAAGAACATAACCTATACAGGCCCTAAGGAAGGACGATGAAGCCCTTATTTCTATTGGGAGGCTGTTGAGCTCTCTAGCCGCAATTGTACATATGGGCCCAGCTCACTGGTAGCTGCCATGTCCTCTGAGGTCTAGAGCTATTTAGGGCTATGAACCTTCTCCTCAGATCCTCAGGTATCCCTGAGTCAGTCCCAACAAAATAACCTATACAGGCCCTAAGGAAGGACGATGAAGCCCTTATTTCTATTGGGAGGGTATTGAGCTCTCTAGCCGTAAATGTACATATTGGTCTGGCTCACTGACAGCTGCCATGTTTCCTGAAGTCTAGGGCTATTTAGGGGTGTGAATCCTCTCTTTAGATCCTCAGGTATCCCTAAGTCTGTCCCAACAAAATAACCTATACAGGCCCTAAGGAAGGACGATTAAGCCCTTATTTCTATTTGGAGGCTATTGAGCTCTCTAGCCGCAATTGTACAAATGGGTCCAGCTCACTGACAGCTGCCATGTTTCCTGAAGTCTAGGGCTATTTAGGGCAGTGAACCCTCTTCTTAGATCCTCAGGTATCCATGAGTCAGGCCCAAGAACATAACCTATACAGGCCCTAAGGAAGGACGATGAAGCCCTTATTTCTATTATTAGGCTATTGAGCTCTCTAGCCGCAATTGTACAAAATACTTATCTGTTCATATTGGTCCGGCACACTCTTAGCCACCATGTTCTATCAAGTCTCATGCTATGAACCGTCTTCTTTGTTCGTCAGGTATTCCTGAGTCAGGCCCAAGTAAATAACCCAGAGTACATTAAAGAAAAACACGATTAGTCGGTGGGAAAAAGAAGAAAAGGACATTGCCGAAAAAAGGAAGGGCTACGGAGTTAATAACGGGGAAAAAAGTAAGAAAAACCTGGACAGAGGGGAACTGTGATGAGTTGAGGGTAGGTTTCCCGTCGGTAAGACATTTTCCACTGCCAGGAGCAGACACGTTCACAGGACAAGTTGCAGGAGCCTCTCTAACCTAAGCTGTCAGCCTGCGGGCCTATCAGAAGTCAACAGCCAACGCTCCTCGCGTCATCCCGGTATATCATGAAACTAAAGCAGGGGGTGGAGGGATACTCATCCCTTGTATTTCCACAATTCCCCTTTTGACGTGGGGGTAAACGGGGTGTCTTCGGCGATAGTGACACTTCCTTGACGTATAGGAACGGTGAGTACGTCTTCATTTCTTATGAGCATGTTTAAAAAAAAAAAAATAATGTGTCAGTAATAGTTCATGTTCTCGGCCAAGATGTAAAAAATAAAATACTACAAAATTATTGAGTAGTTATTTTATTTTATTATTACCAACGTTTACTTTTAAGCCATCATTTACTCATGACAAGAACCCTGTCGTAAAGGAGTTTAATCTGTACATAACATACAAATATTGTATACATTGTATATGTATAGTAAATAATTACATTAGTTGATTATAATACANCCTTTATATAAATATTGTTTTAATAGAATGTTACATAAAGATATTAAAATAATTTTCTAAACGTTAGAATTTGAAATGCTGTCCACAACAATAGACGTAGATAAGGCAAATTCTCCTCATGATTTTTTTTATATACTCTCATGATATTTTGATATTACATACAAATAATTACAAAATATTAACCAGTTTGTGAAAAGAGTTTATAAACCAGCCTAGAGAATACGTCTAAAGCCGAAAGAAGCCGAATGAGGGCTGGAGAACTCCAGCAGATCCTGGAATTCCAGATAGTTGTGAGAGGCGGGAAAAGCTGGAATTACAGTCCAGAGCTGAGAGACGATTCCCCCTGAGATACCCCCCCTGCGGCAGACACTGGAACTGGAAATTAGCTCTCGTTCGCTCACCGCGTGCAGCTCCAGCGCACAACACTGCACAGAGGTAACGAACGCACAGCCGATGGCATCCAATCTCCACTTGTCTAAATGAAGGAAGCCCCGGGGTGGCAGTGGTGGGGAGGGGGGTGATGGCGCGGGAGAGAGACAATATCATAAATGTTTTGTTTTTCCTAAATAACTTTTTTTTTATATTTGCTATTGTAAATGTTTAAAATTAATTAATTTAACACTGGAATTATATTTATCTTTATATGCGTTTTTCTAAATGTTGTATAATTACATTTTTCACTTATTTTCTCGGCGCATAATTATTGTAAAGGTAACAATAGAGATTGTATCAACATTTTAAAAAGTTTTCTTTGTCTAAACCCTTCATTCCTTTAACTGATTTTAGCTATTAAAATAAAATAATGTATACAATATAGCATGAATATACATTAATAAATCTCTTGCATTTTTCAGAAATCGAGTCATGGTACCAACATGAATAGCTAGATTCACATACAGGAAATCTGATACTATAATATTTAAGTCACTATAATTTAAATTAAATTGTAGTGACTTATTTATTGTAATTTGTAGACGAAACAACAAAAAAAAACGGATCAAATAAATTTGCCAAATTCTTCTTGCTGGTCAGTTATTGTTAATGAAGAATGTTGAGTATCACCAAGAAAATCTGAATTGGTAAATATGTGTTAGGGTAATGTAGTTTGTGAATTATAAATGTTTTATTTATATGATTTCCATTATTCATATTACTTTTTTTTTTAAACAATGTTTATTTGAATCGATCTGGGAGCTAAAAAATATTTATTTTTTTCCAGCTCCCTGGACTATTGCAATAAATAATGAAATGTGGGATTGCATTACCAAAATTTCCATCATGATTTGAACTAATGTTTATTATCGAATTTGGGTATTTTTATAGACCAATGAGAATAGAGCTACAACTCTCTTGCTATTTCATTATTTGTATATCATATAACTGACCTGGAACCTCCTATGTCACCGAGGAAAAAATAACGCGCGATTCGCGCCGACAGTGAAATCCTATTTAAAGACTTAGCGAAATTCCATTCAATGACAGCGAATTTCTCTATAGAAGCTCTGAATCTCTATGGGCTACGGGGAGACCCATTGCGGCGACCCTGAAGACAGCGAAGTCCTATTTAAAGACTTAGCGAGATTCCATTCAATGATAGCGAATTTCCCTATAGAAGCCCTGAATCTCACTGGCCTGCGGGGAGACCCATTCCGGCGACCCTGAAGACAGCGAAGGGCAGGAAGGTCTCCGGCCGACACCGGGTATCGACCAACGCGAAGATCTCCAGTCCGCAAAGCAGTCATGAACCAGAATCTGAGTGACTTGGTCCTAAGGGTTGTTGGTCCACAATCCCTACAACCCTACACTTCCAAGATGCCCGGGGAACTCCCTCCACTCGAAAATCTATGTAAGTCTCTCAAAACAACCCTTCTTCGGTCACACATTTCTTCTCTTTGATTCAATTAAAATAGAATAATCCAAGTTTCTATATTTCTTTATCCAATACAGTTTTCTAGAACGCAGAGGCCGTTTTTACATTATATAAAAATACTCTTTTATAATTGACCTGAAAAATAAAATTTTGTTTCCTCTTCAAAAATTGATGTTTACGTTTCAGGACTGTAGAATAACAATAATCTAATTATAAATATGTATACTCGGAAAATTTATTTATTCGTCCATTTCGATTATAATCGAAATTCTAATTATTATTATTTATAATCTTTATTCAAAGTTAGAATTATTATAACTCCACTAGAAGCCTTTGATAGTTCAAATTTACATAGTAGATAATTTTCTATAAAAAATAAATATCATACTTAACTTTGCATTATTGGTTGTTAGGATCAAAACTAGACCAAATATTGCAAATGTTAAATAAATTTAAACATTTGTAACATTTGTTCTAGTTCCAGTCCTCATATCTCAATGAATATTTTTGGTGTGGAGACAGTTCAAAATGAGACTAAAATTAACATAGAGATTGTTAAAAAATGAAAAGAGTGCTGTGATTTAATGTTCTGTAACATATAGGAATAACTTTTATTTTAAAAAGTAATTTAATTTTTTCAATTAAAATTATAAATATTAATAAAATATGAAAACTGAACTCGACTAGAAGTTCTATAACAATTAATTATCTATATTATTTGCAACAATAAATTGTAGTCCGAAGAAGATCATTGAGTCACAATACCATTTTAAATTATGACAAAAATTAGATGACATAGAGTCTTTCGTCATTGACTTGCATGCTTAAAAGATAAACCAGTTTTTTCTAAAAAGTATTAAAAAATAGGAAGAAAGAGTAATGCTCGTCACTTGTTTTAATGTGAGAAAAATCAATTTATTTTTAGATTATATTTTGTTTAAAACGCTTTTACAAGTTACATAATCATTCACCGTTTAAAGTTAACAACAATTTTTGAATTCGGTAAATATATAGATAGAAAAAAACTAAAATACTTAAAGTAATACAACTTGTGAAAATTTTCATGTTCCTCTAATTATATGCATTGTTAATTTAAATATAGTATAATTATCTATTTAAAGTAATTATTAAATTATTTTATTCATAAAAACTTCTTCTGGGCTTGACTATGTAGTAAAATGGCTTCTTTCTAAGCTTTAGTGCATCATGTGAGGGCTTCTTCAGAGCTGAATAAAAATTGTGAAATGTACATTCAGCCCTGTAAATAAACCTTCACAGGATTTATAAAACAAGACATAGTCAAGTCAGGTTGAAGAATTTTTTAATATTTCTGGAGACCGTGGAAGTCTATAAAATTCAACCAGTACATTAAAATCATTTTATTTATGTATTTAAATTTACAAAATATTTTTAAATAAATGATAAATAAATATGGAAACAATATTTTGGCGTAGGCCTTCTCCATGTTCTTGACATTCAATATTGTTTGGAGACTGAATTATAAATTATTTAGATATAATATCAATATAATATGTGATATATTTACTTATATTTAATTTATATAAATATTGTTTTAATAGAATGTTACATAAAGATATTAAAATAATTTTCTAAACGTTAGAATTTGAAATGCTGTCCACAACAATAGACGTAGATAAGGCAAATTCTCCTCATGATTTTTTTTATATACTCTCATGATATTTTGATATTACATACAAATAATTACAAAATATTAACCAGTTTGTGAAAAGAGTTTATAAACCAGCCTAGAGAATACGTCTAAAGCCGAAAGAAGCCGAATGAGGGCTGGAGAACTCCAGCAGATCCTGGAATTCCAGATAGTTGTGAGAGGCGGGAAAAGCTGGAATTACAGTCCAGAGCTGAGAGACGATTCCCCCTGAGATACCCCCCCTGCGGCAGACACTGGAACTGGAAATTAGCTCTCGTTCGCTCACCGCGTGCAGCTCCAGCGCACAACACTGCACAGAGGTAACGAACGCACAGCCGATGGCATCCAATCTCCACTTGTCTAAATGAAGGAAGCCCCGGGGTGGCAGTGGTGGGGAGGGGGGTGATGGCGCGGGAGAGAGACAATTTTCTACTGAATTTAAGTACGCTTTGCCTTGTTGGTGTCAAGTGAACTTAAGCTCCGTGTAGTCTCTGGAACGCAACGACCAGGGAAGTAACTATTCCTGCTACAAGTAACAGTATTGACAAATAAATCAATAAATATATAATATAAATGCATCAAAATTATACATAAATGTAATTTAAAAAGTCCAACACGTTGTATATTTAGCAGTTTTCATAAATTCCATTCTTGATTCAATTATTTTTGATAAAATGCTTATTATTTTCAAAACGAATTCTTCGAGTTCTGTTCTTGTTTTTTTAAATTATTTATAATAGTGTTATGTTAAATGTAAAATAGTCCTTTATGATGCTGAAGACCCTGCTAAAGATCATAAGAATAAAATACTCTAATTACGTTATTATTGCGAGTCTGAGATGGGACTACAAACCTCGCTAGAAGATCTCTCCAGACATCACTATCGCCCTGATAAAGACTTACAACGGCCAACGAACCTCTAATCAGTTATATTAAACTATTCAATAACATTTTCATAAAAGGTACTACGAATGAAACATATTTAATCACACCGAGCACATCCTCGTCCCAGGCTGTTAAATAAATCCCACATAGTGGGCCTGAAATGGTTGGGGGAGCGGCCCGGCTCCGCGGGTGCGGGCCGTTGGGGGTTGTTGTGTCCGTGGGGCCTCTTGATTCTCTATATACAGGCCCTAAGGAAGGACGATGAAGCCCTTATTTCTATTTGGAGGCTATTGAGCTCTCTAGCCGTAATTGTACTTTATATACAACAATACCAAAGTCATATTATCTTATTATTAACACATAAAGAAAGAATAATAGAAATAAAATAAGAATTAAGAATAAAGGGCGCCAGGCTAGCCGTACGGGTCTCGCAATTCTGACGCCTGGGGTTCAAATCCCGCCCAGGTCAATCTTTTATTTATTAATGGAAGCTTGTCCTGAGCCATGGGTGTTTAAATTGGGGTGGCAACCTGTAGATAGCCCCTCCCTCCATGACCCTAAGTGGTTGAAAGGGAGGCTAACACAGCAAAAACAAGATCAACTTAAGGTTGATTTTTTTTTTTTTTTTTTTTTTAAATAAAATATGGAGGGCGCTGATAACCTCTGCATTTGAGCGCCATAAATCCCCAATAAACAACATAACATATTTAATTATGTATCTATGAAGGTTTAGCACCCAAAAACACTTCCGTTTGCCATTGGTTATCTGACATCTAGTGAATATTATTATACTTCTAATATTTCAATTTTCTTATAACATAGAGAAATAAATAAAATTGTGACACTTAAGAGCTGATGACTTTGCAGATGAAATATTCTATTACCGATGGGCATACGTATGAATAACATATAAACTAAAATATTCTTTTAAAGGCTAAAAACAATAACATAAGTGTTAGCGTCCTGATGATGAAATTTGCTAAATTTTTAGGTGAGGCGCTCAATCCTACTAGTAAATTTTTAAATATCATCCATACAATCTTTTTATTAACATTAAAATCTTAAAGTATAGACAATTAAATGTCTTTATTTTCTGTTCCATTATGTTTTTCATATAACTCATAAAATAATGTATATTATTGATTATTAAACATAGTTTTTTTTAAAATTTATATTTGACCCCTCCCCTTCATTTGTTAATAAACAAAAGCAAATCCAATTAAAAAATGACGTTATGGACCCAAATATAGAATTTACTTTATAGTTTTTTATAAAATTCAGCTATCAATGAAATATACACTGATAAAACATGTGTCTCTTTTAAAAATGTAATTTATTATAAATGTTAACAAAATTCCACAACAATTACTTTCCAAACTTTTTATATATTAACGCTTGTAATAAGGGAGATATCTCAATTTCAAATCACGACCCCCTTTCTGCCATTTAACCTATTTCAGTCATTAAGGAAGCTTGTTTTAATTTTTTGTTCGAATGAAACATGCCAAAATTAATTGAAAGAACTTTGGCTTGTTGATTGTTTAAGTGCATGTTATTATTTTTTTTCAGACATTATTTATATTTTTCTTATGTAAAATATGTGAATTTATTTTATATTGCTTTTTATTTGGTAAAAAATTATTTTGGATATTTTCTAAATATCCTATTATTATTGGCAAAATAAGTGGCATTCTAAACATTGGATTAATAAAAACAATTTTTTTTAATTAAAGGGTTTTCTTTTTTTAATTTATAAAGAAATATAAATTCACAAAGGAAATAACTGTCAGATTATAAGAGCAATCTAGAAAACAAATATATCATCAAAATGACACCAAAAATGAATGCAATAAATAAAAATCTCTTCAGCATTGCCCACCCACAACTACAGAGAAAATAAAGCGGGTCGCCGACGATGCAAGGGCGAAATATAAAGGAATCCTATATCTCTCAAGGACCATTTAAGCCGTACAAAAAGAAAAATGTGTGTGGAAGTTAGGAGTCGCAAAATGGTTTATGAACACAGATATGGTTTGCGGAGTTCCCCAAGATAGAGGCTGAAGTCACCAGATAGAAATGGTTTCACGAAGCCCGGAAAGTTTTATACGGCTAAGAAAAGCCCGCCATAATTCTGGACTAACAGACCATTTCATCTCGACTTCACCAGCAAGTATTACTCTTGATGTACGCCTTTCTACCTCCTTGGAAGAGCTGTCCTCATAAATATAACCTGATTTGCTGCGATCATGAAGGTCAGGGGAAACCCACAGTATCAATGAATGCAATAATCATCGCAAATTAAGTAGATTTACGATAATAATTAAAAATGGACATATGCAATGTTGAATGACTGATTTAAACCTTTAATGATATGTGCCTTATATTATGCCTCATTTTATTTAATAGCCGTAAGGGACGATTGAAGTTCAGACCGAAGGTAAAAACTGTTTCTGTTCCCATATTATGTTACTATTTAAAAATGACTAATAAAATCTCGAACTATTTTTACAAAATGTGTATATTTGTTCACGTAGGCTTCGACGGTCGTCAGATGTATTTACCGTTTCTTCTTCCGGGTTGGAGATAATTCTTTATTCAGTCCTGAAGAAGTTATCACATGATGTGCGAAAGCTCGGCAACTATCAACAACTTGACATGGTCCAACCCGGTAGAAGAAGCGGTAAATAAATGTGTATATTTATATTTTTTAATTTTAAATTATCTGCCATCGTTTCGCCTTACATTGTAAGCTATCTTCAGGGATCATGAAAGGGCGAGGGGACGTCATGTCACTAATTCCATTTTCATGAATGGCCATTTAGGACCATTTTATTTTTTCTACTATTAATTTATTTTTGCTTTATAAATAAAATTACAATATAGATATCATACAAGAGATGAGTCCAGTATCAATTATAAATTTTCATNTGACATAGAGAAATTACGATGGAAAAATAAAGTATGTTAAATAAAAATTATAATAATAATAAAAAAGTAAGTGAATATCACTGTACAGGGAGAAGGGGCCCATCCGTTCTTCTGTAATAATTTACCCCAGGAGGTCGCGAGGCCATCTCCATTTAAGTCAGCAGGGTGGATTTTAAGGACCAAAATTATAAGGAAATTTTTTCTTTATTTCCAACGTTTTGACTTATTTTGTAAGACATCATCAGGGCAAAATGATGAATAGAGATATCTCCGAGGGGGTTTTATTGCCACAACTGAGCAATTAAGTTCTGCACTCTGAGGTGTGACTTATAAATCGAAATGTTGGGAATAATAAAATAAATACCCAATAATGTTGGAGTATGTTATTTTTCTTCAGCATATAAATATAAGTAAACACATGCATATACTGCAATATACTGGGCACGACAAGTCTAGATGTAAAGTGCTAGTCTTTGAAAGGAATGCTAAAACTTTTTTTTTTTTTTTTTTTTTTTTTAGTAAAAAAGTGATGTATGCAAGTTTGTGGGCTATAGTGGTGTGACTGTAATTGGTACACCACCTATTGCGACCCTTTTACCCGTAGGTATGTGCGGGTTATACCTGGGTCTAATTTGGTACAATGCTATCTGAATAATAAATAATCAGGTGTTTTAAGTTAACCAATTTCCTCTGATGTCCGATGTATGTTTGAGTTGCTTGTCTTTAAAATATGTTTTTCTCTCAGTAGATAAACATTACAAAAATTATATTTAAAAAAAATCAAATTCATTTTACAAAATATAGATAAAATGTAATACTAAAATTAAATGTCAGGGAAAAGAAAATATATTTAGAGACTGTGGATGAAAAAGCGTGAAGGTTGTGTGGAGAGATGGAAAGAAAGAGACCGTCGGTAGTCAGAGTGAGGAGAAAGGCTGAACTGTAGATAGGAAGGGGTAGTAGGGGGTTGATACGAATAAGATAAAGAAAGTGAGAGATAGTGGGGTAGAGAAGGCTTCGTGGCTTAGGAAGTAAAAGGGGGAAGAGATTCTTCACCGAGAGAGATAGAAGAGATCGAGGGGACATCTAAATAGGGCTGAAGATAGGTCCATGAAGAGTGGAAGAAAGAGAGTGACTGGAGAGAGAGAGAGCGAGGGAGAAGGGATGAGAGAGAAAAAGGGAGGGGGTAACTCCTTCCACTTTTAATATCCGGCTTCAGATCATCCCCTTACCCCTTATCGAGGGTAGTGCTCAGCTTTTTGTTCAAAATTTTATTTCTCTACAGAATTAAGACGTCAGCTTCTAGTCCTGTACAAAAGAAGAACCTCTGAGTAGTGTTCAAAGTAAATTTTCTGTGTGACAAACCGTCCACTTCCGTTAGCCAACAGAAGGGGTTTATTTCTATTTTGGGGGAAGTTTACTGTTCTTCCGTCTCTGCTTTTATACATTTTTCACTCCCTCTTTTATCACTGTATAAGTATTTAAACAGCTTTAATAGTCAAAGTAAAAGGAAACCTATTTCAAATTACCAAAAAAATCTTTATCTATTTTGTAAAGACAATTATTAATTCGCATTTTATGAGTACAATTATCGATGTTATACGTTGTAATTGATCTTCTAACTCTGAAAGTTTAGAATAAGTTGTCTTAAGTAAAAATGATAAATAATGAAAAATGAATTATTTTTTTATTATGAAAAATTTTTATATTTCTATATTTAATTTTATATGAATTGTAATAAAGAGAAATAACATGAGAAAGAATAATTTTTTAAAAAAATATGTCAATAATTTTTTTTTTGCATTTTCTATAATTCACGATTTTAAACAGACTTTTTTTTTTAGAATAGATTATTCAATTAGAATATGTATACTAAGCAATTAAGAAAATAAAATAAAAATTACTGTATCATTTTATTACTTCATTAAAAAAAAGTTTAAGAAATAAAATTAGCATATAAAGCAAGCTATTAATTGTGTACTATAATGAAGAACGTAACCTATATTATTAAAGAGAACAGAATTTACCAAAAAAATCAAAATTCAAACAATATTCAAAACTAAATAGACAAAAACTTGAACTAACTGATTATGAAAAGATTAAAATTTAAAAAAAAAAATGTAAAATTTAAAAAATGTTCAGCAACATGAAAAAAAAATTAATTGATCTTTTTTATATTGTAAAGTTAGAACTTGTCAGTGAAATAATATAAATGTTAGTGAATAGTGATTTTTCAAATATTTAGATTACAATTTATATTGAAATATAAATATATTTAAGGATAATGACATATAATAAATATATATCGCACGTATGTTGTACAAATACTTATATGTGCATAATTATTAATTTCGTATTTATGCTTGTATGTGTTCATTTATATCCGCCTTATCTTTAGCTTACTCTTGTCACTTGCCTCCACGATCCATTTTACCGTTAAGTCTAGTTCCAAAAACTACCACGGCTATGAACAGTCGCGCTATTGTTTACAAAATCTATACCATGTTCCTGCCTACCCCCAAAAAACTCTTTCGTCAAGTCACATATTTTAATATTTTAATTAGACACAAGAGCGAACTGCCCCAGATATACTAACCAGCGTAACCAGTAATATCTAACCAGCGCATTCTGCTCACCATTCTGCTGAATTTTAGTCATCCTTCCTAAGCTTAATGACATCTATTTCATCAATTTTTAAAAGAGTAATAAATACTTTTTTAATATATTTATTTAACGCGTTCTAGATAAATTATTCTAGTAACGAGTATGTCTGGGCCATCAATGTCTAAGCTATAAAATAAATAATTTAAGTGGACGATAGGTAAGCTGACATCTGTAAACAGTACGTGTATGAGTTTCTGTGTATGTTTGGCTGTGTCTTCGTTTGTAAATGGGCGGGAATTAAACGTGTCTGTGTGTTTGTATTGTACATTCTCTTTTGACATATATTTTTCACACAGCTGGAGAAGTCCTAGAAGACATTCTGGAAGCTTCCTACTCCCGAGGAGAATCTTGGAACGATAGCTGGAGAGCGTTCCTCACCCCGAGAATCAGGAAGTTGATCGTCCCTTGGGATATGGGACTCTTTAAGGAAATCGCTAAAGCTTGCAAGGTTATTTATTATTTAATATTTATTCTTAATTAATTATTATTTTATTCTCTGTACACGTATTTATAAATTTATTTCAATTATTTAATGTACAATAAAATTGGTTATGTGGATAACTGATTTAACAAAAAATTTAATGATATTATTCGTCATAATATTTTGAATATAAATTCAACTATGATTAAATTCAAATTTTATCAAGATTTTCAAATTGAAAATCATTTTATGTTACTTATTAAGTTACTTATCTTGCATAAAACAGGGATAAATTTTTGATTTCGTTCTTAAAATTATGTAAAAGTGTAGAGAGTAGAGGTAATGAAAATATAAATGTAACTTATCTTCATGCAAGTCATTGTTTTGTTTTTTAAGTGGATATTATAATTAATTGATAATAATTCAATCACATTTTATTCATGTTCTGTCTAGTGTAGTGAGTTCATTTTACTTAGCCTTGGTCGTATGTTGGTTACTGGTTTCTAATTTATGTAACATTTGTGAATTGCATATGAAGTAATTCCACCATTCTGAGCATACCTACAGATCAATCCAATGTATTCATATAATCTCACACTGGAATTAGAATAATCAAATCTCTTAAAACTGATACATTTTGAATTGAAAACTGGTTAATATGGTATATANTTAGGAGTCGCAAAATGGTTTATGAACACAGATATGGTTTGCGGAGTTCCCCAAGATAGAGGCTGAAGTCACCAGATAGAAATGGTTTCACGAAGCCCGGAAAGTTTTATACGGCTAAGAAAAGCCCGCCATAATTCTGGACTAACAGACCATTTCATCTCGACTTCACCAGCAAGTATTACTCTTGATGTACGCCTTTCTACCTCCTTGGAAGAGCTGTCCTCATAAATATAACCTGATTTGCTGCGATCATGAAGGTCAGGGGAAACCCACAGTATCAATGAATGCAATAATCATCGCAAATTAAGTAGATTTACGATAATAATTAAAAATGGACATATGCAATGTTGAATGACTGATTTAAACCTTTAATGATATGTGCCTTATATTATGCCTCATTTTATTTAATAGCCGTAAGGGACGATTGAAGTTCAGACCGAAGGTAAAAACTGTTTCTGTTCCCATATTATGTTACTATTTAAAAATGACTAATAAAATCTCGAACTATTTTTACAAAATGTGTATATTTGTTCACGTAGGCTTCGACGGTCGTCAGATGTATTTACCGTTTCTTCTTCCGGGTTGGAGATAATTCTTTATTCAGTCCTGAAGAAGTTATCACATGATGTGCGAAAGCTCGGCAACTATCAACAACTTGACATGGTCCAACCCGGTAGAAGAAGCGGTAAATAAATGTGTATATTTATATTTTTTAATTTTAAATTATCTGCCATCGTTTCGCCTTACATTGTAAGCTATCTTCAGGGATCATGAAAGGGCGAGGGGACGTCATGTCACTAATTCCATTTTCATGAATGGCCATTTAGGACCATTTTATTTTTTCTACTATTAATTTATTTTTGCTTTATAAATAAAATTACAATATAGATATCATACAAGAGATGAGTCCAGTATCAATTATAAATTTTCATTTGGAAACTAATAATTACAAATTTGCTTTAACTTGAATAATCTTTGATTCTGTTTTGTATTGTAATGCTATTGAAATAAGGACCTGTCATTATGTATGTTTCTTGTTTTAACATACTATTTCTTTGTCCAGAACGTAAGTGTTGTCCTCGTCAGCTCCTCGGATGTGACGGTGACTGTCACACACCTGAGAGCACTACCTCGCGGCGTTCACACGCTCGACCTTGATGGAGAACTGTATTTCGCCGGAAGGGTGACGCCACTCACCCGTAAGGACGTAGCCTGGCTTCAGGAGGTAGATTTATGGACGAGGTGAGTGCAAATCAAGAGTTAACTGTACTTTCGTCATATCCTTCATTCTTCACGAATATATATCCGAAAATACGAGTATGTATTTAATCAGCATATATTTGTATGTCTCTAGCGAACCAAGAGAAAAGGTTATTTAATAGTAAAAAAAATAAGGGAAAGATAGCTTCGTGTCCCAGGATAAGTACATTATAAGATAAGACAATTTTTAGTGTAAGGGAACAGAATAAAAAATCTAAGTCCCAGCCAGGAATCGAACCTAATCGGGAGGTTCGAGTCCTGGCCGGGACAGGTAGATTTTTTTTTCTGTTCCCTTACACTAAAAATTGTTAAAATTTACGAGGGATTAAACACCACAAAAAAATAATATTTATAAAATTATAAAATAAGTTCTTTTAATACCTCTATTTATTGTGCATGTATTGATACACCATACAATGCAATGCAAACACCTGGCATTACGAAATATGTAGATACTAAATTAGGTAAATTGAAACTGAATACGCTTGGTCCGTCTACAATTTGGGTTCCGTATATTCCCATAGTTCCGTATATATATATATATAGTTATTCACATAGATAAACGAATTTCGAGATGTTTTAACAGATTGAAATATTATAGCAATTTTAAATTGGAGAAGAATGTCTCCAACAAAAATTTTAAATATGTGTGAATTATTTTTAATAAAATGAAACCATATTCAGTTTAATTATAGTTCTGTAAAGAGTTAGGGGAGTTCGTTAATCGCTAATATTATAGAGAGGAAATAATTATAATATTCAACGTATTATCTACCTTACGAAGGGAAATAGTAATTCAAAAAATATATACCTACATTATTATCCAATTGGATAAATTAATTAGATAATAAAGTGTAGAGTTGTCATAGAAGTATTGGTTGTAACCACAAACTCTCAATAGGTATACTGATGAGATTGGTAAAGTTAAGCACAGTTGATATTGGATAAAAATAACCTGTAGGAAATTGTAAATAAGTCCATCTTATTGGTTTTGTCCGTTAGAATTACGGATTAATTATATATATGTACTAATATAAAGGAAAATTAAAATTTACTTGAAATGACCAACTTTTCTTATTGAATCAGCAGCTTCCAGGATCCCATCCTCAGAGCAACGATCATCCTTAATTAGAACTGGTCCACCTCCCTGGAGTACTCTGTGAAGCACCTTCTTACGGTGTACATACTTAGAGAGAAAGCCGCCAACTTCCAATGTGGACAGGGCTTAATTCAGGGTGTGCTTCTCTCTGAAGATATCTTCGTGGATATTGAATTCTCTGGACTGATAATGGTGACTAGTGAGTGTGTGGAATAAGCTGTTATAAGTTTGTCATTTTCCCTTCTGACTTGTACGCTTACGGCAATGTATGCATATTTCCGCTCCACATAGGATACCCTAAAGAAATCCTGGGGAAACAGAGGAGCGATATACCGTATACCCTCACAAAGGGCTTAAGTCCCTAGACGGCCTTATCAGGAATGGCCAAGTCCCCAGACATCCAATCCATATCTCTCCAGAGAATATGGAAGGAGTCCTGATCTCAAGGACCAACTTCTTAGGGCTTTGTACTTCAGAAGAGATCAGTCTTTCTTTTATACCACTTATTTTCAAAGTTTCCTCTTTCCTCTTGTCTCCATAATAGTTCTTTCCTTCTTTCTAGTCTGTATACTTTCAGTTAATATCATATACTCGTACATGGAGGAGAATAACTTGTGTAAAACGACTTTGACACAAAGAAATGTTCCAGTGATGTTTAAATATGATGTGAGGTATTAATAAAATCCTTGTGTTATATCATTCAAAATATATTTTACAAAGTGCATTTTCAATCAAAAGTCAACATTCAAAGTACCCTAACAAAATTCACTCTGTTAACCACAGTGAAGTCGGGCTTCCACGTTCTCCAGACATATTCATAAATATTTCTTCATGGCGTCACCATGTAGTCAAGTTTCTTCTTGCTAAGCTTTCGTACATCGTGAGATGGCTTCTTCAGGACTGAATGAGGAATGCATTCTATTTTTAGCTAAAATATGCTAAAGCTTGGAAGAAACTAACTTTAGTACATGGTCAAGTGGACAAGTATTTATGAATAATTACTTCTTTTTTTTTTAAATTTAAAATATTTTAGTTAAATGGGCTGATTTAACTAGACAGATTCTTCATATTTCACTAATACATAATTTACATATTAAAGAGTAAATTTTATGTAATTTTATCTTAGAAATTTTTATGGGACGAGGTCATTGCTGGTGTGCTTTAAATCATTCAGGATGATTAGAGTAAAGAAATAAATAAGCATTTATTAAAATATTCTCAGAAGAATAGAAAATTGATTTCAAGAAGTCTACATTAACATTAGAATTTAGATACGCCATGTATTGAATGTAATTGATATTCTATACTTCGTTAGTGATTAATAATAGGTCACCATATAATAAAAATGTAAAAAAAAAAAAAAAAAAAAAAAAAAAAAAAAAAAAAAAAAAAAAAAAAAAAAAAAAAAA
>KZ807321.1:41051-52346 GCA_000696205.2 Oncopeltus fasciatus | reverse complement strand
TTTATTTATAATTTATTTACTTTATAATATAAAATATACCTAAAAAATTATATTCTCTCGCCTGACTTTAAGACAGGTAAGGACATCTAGAAAGGTTAGAGGTCTGTATCACAACCTTCCAGGAGAGAGAAATGACATGGCTTGTTGTTCAGTGTTGCTGGTTAGTATCTGCCTGATTATTATCTGTCTCGGATAATGTTATTGTCAATTCGCTTATCGAGGTTTGGGACGAATTTTTTAGTCCAACACGAAGACGATGGGATCTTTTGAGGGGGTTTCTCTCATTGAGGGATCACAGGTCTGTTAAACTAAAACAGGCCTATCTAGTGATTAGGATCCTTAAGTTCAACTTGCAAAGCAAAGAAAATATATTTACTTATTTAAAAAAATGAAACAAGTAAACTTTTCTCAAAGAATTTTATTACTTTTTTCTTTAAATTGCCTGATAACATAATTTCGAGGGAAGGCGGGACTTATTGCATCCCTGTTGAAATTTCCTACAGTCTGTCCGCAGGCGATTAAAGACGGAGCGTCTCACTCCACCACCTCTTGGGCCTTCCTCGTGCGGTCTGACCTCGCTACATCTGGGCAGGGCCTCTGTCACAGCCGAAGAACTGGTCAGAGTCCTCACCGCCTGTCCGGCGCTCTCATTCCTCAGACACTACCAGCTGGTCAGCGCACTCTGTCAGCTCCACATGGACCAGTGGAAGAGGGGCGAGAACCTGCCCAAATACGGCCTCAGGAACATTGACGCTGACTTTTCACATGTGGTGAGTACGTGGAAATTCTTTTTTTTTTTAGAATTTTAGAAACTGCTTAAACCCCTGACTTATATTAGTCAACATGATCACAAAGTTGAGAAAATGTTTGCTTACATATTAAATGATTTATGTTAACTTGAGGTTGACCAACTTTAAAAGGTATAGAAATATCTCATGACTTCTGGATCAATGTGTCAAAATCTGAAATCTGCTATTTTTGTGCTCTCACTCATTCTCTCTCTCTCTCTCTCTCTCTCTCTCTCTCTCACTCTTTCTCTCTCTCTCTCACTCTTTCTCTCTCACTCTCTCTCACTCTTTCTCTCTCTCTCTCTCTCTCTCTCACTCTTTCTCTCTCTCACTCTTTCTCTCTCTCTCACTCTCTCTCTCTCTCTCCCCCTCTTAATACACACACACACACACACATATATATACATAATTTTTTACAACTCACTTTGATCTTGGGCTATAAGTGTTAAATTTTTTCGAAAGGATGGAATAACCCAAATCCTAAATTTATATTAAATTATATCAAGACACCGGCATAGTCGGGGGATCCGATGAGATCTCTAGGTTCAATGTTCAATTCTTGTAAGCTTTCAACGTAACAACTAATATATTGTATAGATGATTATAAATGGTTTAAAGATAGGTAAAGTAAATAAAATATTTCATTTGAATCCTTTAGATTACTGAAAAAAAGTCTGTTAATAATAAAATAGCAGGCATGTATTTTTAACACATTAATTTATATTCTCGTAGACTCCAAAAATATCCAGGCCCATAACGTTTAATTAATAATTGAATACTTTTAAAATTGATAAATTTAGCTCATATAAAACTTTTCGTAATTTGAATACAATACAACCTAGATTTCTAAATTTTATTAGAACAGAAATTTCTAAAAACTTCGTTTATGATGTACTTAATTTTATTTTTATTCTCACGTTATTCACTTATTTTATTTTCATCCTGCAGGTCGACTGAAGTTCTTTGTATTGTACATTAAAGTAAGTCTCATAAGTAGAATATAGCATGAGAGTATATATATGGTTACTAAAGGTAGTAATGGTAAATATTTTGATACATTTTTTTAAATATTTCGCTTTTTAACTAATTCCAATTGCTTAATTTCTTTGACAAAAATCTGCTTTATCTATTTTGACGGATTTTACAAATGAAAACTTAGCCAGTTCCACATTCCAAACTACATTATTAATAATCCTGATAATCATTCCCCAAAGAACATACATGAAAGTGGGATTTTAAAACATTAAAAAAATTAAAAAAGTCCATCTTTAGTAAAAAATGAAAATTTATTTTTAGCTCGCATAATACAAAATAAAAAAAGTAGATATTTTTTGTGGAAAAGTGAAAAAGCTATGAAACTCAAATTAAAGCTGTCCGTTTGGGTTAAAATAATAAATTTAAGTGTTTATAGAGAAGTATGGTGGTAGGGGGAGGCGAGAGTTCTTTAAGCTCTATCCGGATATTAATAAATTACCAGTAAGGAATTACCAACTCTCATATTTCGCCTTTTTTTTTAAGGCTGATCGTTATCTATAATGTAGAGAGTCGTTTTCCGTATTTTAGGCAATTAATTAACATCATAGAATTATGTTCCGGGACATAATTGCCGCATTGGGGCATAAGTGGGAGGCCAAAACAATATGTGCATTTTAAATGGTATATAAATCGTTAGAGCCACTTATATTCAAACTCGAGTCTCGTCAAAAGCATATTGTTTATTAAATAGTTTACCAATTCTTTTCTCTTCATCTACACACGTACACATGAAAACATTCACATATTTAAATACTTATGCATTTTTGGATGGTTTTATAAAACCGAAAGATCTAGAGCCAACGCCTGTGGAATCGTGTCGATTGACCTGCCTTACACACCCATCCACCCACCCACACACACACTCTTAATTTTTAAATTTAATCCTTACCCTATTTTAAATTCATTCATTTAGATATTGCGTCATTCATCTGAATTATCTAAAAATTGGTTATTTAAACCGAAAACATTGATGTTCCATCACTCTGTTGCTGCGCAAAATGTGAGCAGATTTATAACATTTCATTTAGGTCTTGTATAAAAAACATTTTAAAGATGAGTGAACAATAAGTAAAAAAAAGTGTGACCAATAACATTTGCTCAATTTTGGCTGGGTAGGAAGTTTGAGGGCTCACTCACCGTAGTTAAAAAAATATCTTTCTTAATAAGTGCTTTCCGTAAATTTATTAAAGAGTTTAAACATTGGTAAACTACATTTTAGAACTAACATATTTTATCAAGTTTTTCATAACTAAAATAACAAGGTATATATATTACGATTATAAATTTTAGTATATAAATTTTCTCCTTTCCACTTTCCAAATCCTTTTTGAAATAAAAAGTAAATTTTTCGAGGTTTTTGTGAGAAAAATTTCTGAATTTGGTTCCTTCATTTACAAAAATAAGAGGGACCAACAAAAATCTATATTACACCGTTAAATATCTATCTTATTAAATATTTTTTATGAGAAACGGTAAATATTTTTTTCTTCATTATGAATAATTGTTAATATAAAATAGTATTTAAGACTTTCTTTAATATTAATTTTTTTTTTTTTTAACACTTTAGAATTTTTAGTATTTTGATTTTTAAATTAATTCTCACTCTAATCTCTCTCCTAAACCGATTTTTAGCCATTAACGACCCTATTCAGTAGTTTACTAAATGAAGCTTAAATAACAAATTCCAAAATAATTAAAATTTGTATATCATAGGTACTTGTACGTACTGCATAAACACTCACACATACACATATATATAATTTTTCAGGATGATACTTTTATATTATCCGATACATGATCGATGAAGTTCTGTCAAGGCTTTCTAAAAGGTACCCAAGTGAATAACTTGATTTCCCCGAGGTAAAACTGTTGAAAGATATAAATTTAGAATGAGATACTGGCTACGTCTCAATATATCATTGATCATAACTTTCAAATGAATAAAACTCCCTTATTTGAAGGAATTTCAAGAGCCAACTCACGAATGGAGATGCTTGCTCCTGCATAGATAATGTCCTTATTTACCAGATATTCAGACACCCTTAGAACTATATATAATGAGCCAAATTTTGGTTCGAAACCCCCATAACGAAGAAAGGATCTATTTAGTCAAAGACATCCTCTAAATCCTATATACCGTTCTTATCCCTCTACTCCAGGAATCTATCCGGATCCTTTGACTCAATCCCTTTCAATGGTTCCCTTCGTCGAATCTGAAGAGAAGACGTTCCTGACATCTTAGTTGATTCAATGGCCGAATTCTAACTACAAAATTTTCTGCCAATAATCCATACCATCTCCATACTCTCAAATCTAAATCCATCTTGTTTTCATGAATACATCAAATTATGTAGAATACAGCTTTAAAGATTAAAATGAAGAAAATATCTAATAAAGTTCTAAAATCTAAAAAAAGTGTTTTTCATGAATTATTAAATAAAGGAATTTACAAGCTAGAAATAACAATGAGCGTCAAAGGTATGACCGGTGTAGCTCGCTCTAGACTGACGGAGAAGGTAATTGGTCTTAAACTACCTCTCTAGTGCTACTGATTCCAACCATTAACAAATACCGAACCATAGAAGCATCTACTAAGCTTATTTAATGGAGAATTGGTGAATCTCCGTTGAAATTCTTCAAAATTCGCATCATGGTATCAATGAGAAATGTTTGATACCCCTTTCTTGGGAATCGCAAGAAAAACCAACTTTTGAACATAATTTTAAATTGTATAGTTTACCTAATGAACCAGAAGTGCATCAAGTTTGACCACTCAGGACAAAAAAGAACCATTCACAGTTATTTCCTACAATCAAGGTCAATGTATACCTTGATTTTGTTCTATTTATGATTGCATTCAGTGACATGTTTTTTATATATTTTTTTGACTACTAGGCCTTTTTGTAGAACATTCGGAGCTTAAAATCTTAGTATAACTATAATAAAGTGACATATGAAATTTGAAAAAAGGAATGTATGAAATAATGGGAAATTAATTTCAAATAAATTAAAGATTTTTTAGTTGAATATATAATTGAATATTGATATTTCAGTTCAACATTGAATATAATTGAATATACAATATTATATAGACAATACATAATCCTAGATTCTTTAAAAGATTAGTCTCAAGCCATAGATCTATATATGTATGTACCAACGTACCAAGGATTAGTTACTGTTCTGTCTGGAGCCACGAACAGTAGAACGACGCCACAAATTTGTCTAACACCCCTAACGACCGATGGACTCTGATAACCGTCAGAAAGATGGCCGAGGACAGCGCGAAAATCCCATTAGCCGTGAAATTCCCTAGTTTTAAAGTTTTCCCCACAACTCTAAAATATTTTGATTTAGGCAGATATTTATTTCACATATTTTATTCAACTTGAGGGAAAGAATCATTATTTTAGCTATTTTACGCAATGGAAATACATCTTCAGGTTAATATAAATGAAATATTTCATTAAATTTTATGCGGATTCAGAAATATATTTCAAATTCATCAAAAAATCTCTTTCATTATTCAGTCACATTAAAAAAAAAAGGTGTGGGACGTATTGCATAACTACCTAAGCTAAGCGAATTCCTGCAGTTAGCAATCTCTTTCGATCAATGTGATGTTTAATTTGCTCAGAATCTTAAAAGTGGATTTCAAATTATACATAATATTTATGGCTCCAAAGGATTCGTCTGGAAGTATAGTTAATTACAGAAATCCATAAATTAAGAGGAAATTGAAGTCAATAGTGTTCCTAATAATTCCCACCAGAATGCTCTGTTCACCACTTCAATAGTGGCAGTTGGTTTTTAGAAGAACGATGAAATTCATCCGATTCCCTAGTTAGTACTTTAGGGTTGTTAAATCAAAATATTGAGTTCTGTGAACAACCCCAACTGATTATTCATTAGCTATTTAACTCTAAAAACTTGTATTTCACAAATAAATAAATCTTGAAATTTATTACATTAAGCAAAATATTCAGCCCGCCGCACCGACTTATAAGTTTTTACTTGCATGTGATATTTCAGATAACCCCTTCTCTTATTTTTAGCACAATAACAAACTAAGGCTTTCTTTTAACATTTATTTGCGACTTACAAAATTCCATTTAAAAATAGAATTGCAACTTCTAGTCTATTTTGTTACATTTAAACAGGTAAGCTTCCGATCCGAATAGTTCCATTTCACAGCGTAAATCATAAATTTTTATTTTATTTTTTTAAATTAAATCTTTACTGAGATTCTTCGCCCTGAAGGGAAATATACTGAAAATAAATGGAGAAATAAAATGACAGAATTAAAAAAAAAAAGGATATGTTGCACAAATAACAGGTAGGTAAAAATGTGTTAGCAATTGTAGAAGAATATATAAAAAGAAAAGAATAGGTAAAGAAAGGAATTCTCTCGTCTAGCATACGTCCATAAAAAAAGCGATGTATATAAAGACAAATAAAGGAGAAGATAAATACAAAATTTCAATAGGAAGAGAAATTTTTAGAATGTCTTAAAATTTAAAATATTAAATATCGAAATAGGTTAAAAAAAACAAAAAAAAATATTTTTTTTCGATTCCATTAGCTCATGGCTTATAAAATAAATACCTATATATAAAAAAATGTAATATTTCATGGTACTTTACATTTATTGTAACTCAAATATTGTTATTAGTTTCAATCATGCTGTCTCAAAAAAATAAAAGGCGAAGCTGAGGAGATATTTTCAAGCTGAAGGGTATTGATTCCGTCCGTAAAGGGTAAAGTTGTTCATTTGTCTATCTCTCTGTTGAGGCCAAACAGAAGCTCGATGGTTCTGACGTCACAAAATAAAGTCTTCCAAGGGAATTTCAAATGCTTCTAGCTCCGATATGGCTACAAAGCATTATATTCAGTTGAACAAAGCTAACTTCTATTTGGACAGCAAGAATCTTTACTTAAATTCCCTCGTTAATAAATTTCATACGTTGAAAACTAAAAATATAAAAAAATATAAATATATTTTGGAATAGTTCTAATAAACATACTATCCTAATATACAATTGTTGTACATTAAGATATATAGAAAATAAATTAAGTAAAATTTTAAGAGATTTTATTATCTCAATGATTAAATGGCCATCATGTGGCTTGGTTTTTAAAAATGTACATTTCTTTGATTGATTTAAAAGAAAATTTAAAAAAGCATAGCCACTGCCTCTAAAAAAAAATTCATAGAAAGTCATATCAGATTTCTCATACGGTAAATGGCTAAATATATCTTAAAAATCTTATCTTTAATGAAAATAAGTTCGTAAGAGTCAGTTTTTTTGAAAAGTACAAGTCTGAAAAATACCTAACCTTTCTTGTTCGTTCTTAAATATTTTTTAACTTAGTTTAAGTTGTTGATGAACAAAATCAAAATATAATTTATAGAAAGGATCGCAAAAAGAAGTTTGGCTTTGAAGAAAATATACTTTTAGTAGAACAGAATACTAGTGGGTTATTGAAATCTCATTTAGGAGTCAATTCCTTGAGAAGAATCAGCTGAGAAATGAAAACCCACTTTTGTCGAACTAACGCCCTTAAGGAATGAACCTTGAAACTCGCACTTTAGCGACTTTTGACAAAAAGTTCATTGTAGTTTAGCACCAATTATGGGAGGGAACTTATGGCTCTCCTTGACGTGTTTTATCGAATGTGAGCGTTCATTATACGACCCCACTTTCACGAACTTTGCCAAGTTTGAAACTCCAAGCGAAGACTTTGAATTACTGCCACCTAAATCAGAGCAGTGTCCTTCATCACGGTTTTCTCTTTTATATCTACTTTACACTCTTTAATATCTGGGGCTTTATCGAACAATTATTATTTCCTGGCATAATGTAACATGACCGTCACGCAGGAGATTTTCCAGGGTTAATTTTTTTAAAAAATATATATATATATACATAAATTAAAATACGGTCGTTGGTCGTCGAGTATTATGCTGGAGAAATTAGTCAGTGTTTCTGCCAGGATTAGAAAAACACTTTAAAATTATTGTGTGATTATTTTATTATTGGCGACGTCTCGACCTTACTTGTATGTCATCATCAGTGCGATAGTGATGACTAGAGAGATATCCAAGTGAGGTTGATGGTCACATTTCAGAGTCAAGAGGTGAAGCTTCAGCTATAAATTAATAGTCCAAACAACTTTGGAGTACATTATTTTTTTGATTCTTTGCAAAAGCCTTACTAATTTCTAAAGTATAATTATAAATAAATTAAACACTTTATCATTTAAGCCCATCATAAAAATTAAGTGCGCTTAGTATGTACGGATGGAGTAGCTACGGTTGTTAAATATACTTTAATTATTTTTCCTTAAAATGCGTTTTTGTAAATATAACATAAAAAAATAATGTATGTAAAGTTTTTTCCGGGTTGGACCGTGTAAAGTTTTTGATGGTTGCCGAGCTTTCGCACATCCTGTGATGGCTTCTTCAGGGCTGAATAGAGAATAGGATTCTCTATTCAGCCCTGAAGAAGCCATCACAGGATGTGCGAAAGCTCGGCAACCATCAAAAACTTTACACGGTCCTACCCGGAAAAAACTTTACATACATCTGATGACTGTGGAAGCCTACGTGAACATAAAAAAATAATATTTTTTATTGCATATTCACGCATGTTTCAATTAACATTCGAAACAGCGATGTTTGACGTCAGTGCAGTAAATAAATGAAGTTCAACATGTGCTCTTTAAAAATACGCTATGATCGATATGCATTAGCTGTAAAGAAGCGTTAACAAGCGAAAACTCGTCACCACCCGTTTTTCTGTTGTTTTTTTTACGTAACTTGCTCTAGACTCTCATGTCATGTTCTTAGTTCGTGTACTGTTCACGGGAATGATTGATTCAGTTCTCCAGTTCTAGTTCATGTAGAGTTGTTCATTAGCTCTTACGATGTAGGGATGCTTTCAATTCACATACTGGAGATGAACTTTCACCGTTCATTCGGACTTCTGGTACCGATAAGTAGTGTTTTTATGTGTTTCCGTCAACAATAGCATTGTATTTTCATACAGTAAATTTCTCTTATGTATTTTTCTACTGCTAATATTTTTGGATAGGTGTTTGTTTAAAATCATCGTATGTCAGATGAGATAATTCTTATCTACTTGTTTTATTTTTTCTCAATTTTTACAATTATTTACTGCAAAAATATGTCTAGCAAAATTTTTATAATCATCATACATTAAATTTTTCCCATAGCTTCTTCTAAAGTATTTATTCTTTTTCACTGATTCCCTATTTATCTTTCGGTTCAAAATCAACCAGAGGACGTCCAACTTTTCCGAGTTATACTACATTGTGATTTACTTTAAACGTTTGTATATCCACTTGAGCTATCGGAGAACTGGCAGCACAATTAGCTATCCTAAGGTACGGACAGGACCTATTTCATTTCGTATGAAGTCTCTCTTTGTTTTTCCAGCTGTTTTTCGCAGGATCCTCCAGCAGTGGTTATCCTGGTGTTCTGTCCATCCTGTCAACATGGCCGATCCACTTGAGCTATTGGAGAACTGGCAGCACAATTAGCTATCCTGAGGACTTATTTCATTGCGTATGAAGTATATCCTTGTTTTTCAAGCTGTTCTTCGCAGGAACCTCCAGCAGTAGTTATCCTGGTTTTCTGTCCATCCTGTCAACATGGCCGATCCTCTTGAGGTATCGGTGTACTAGAAGCACAATTAGCTATCCTAAGGTACGGACAGGACCTATTTCATTCCGTATGAAGTCTCTCCTTGTTTCCAGCTGTTTTTCGCAGGAACCTCCAGTAGTGGTTATCCTGGTGTTCTGTCTATCCTGTCAACATGGCCGATCCACTTGAGCATTCGGATTACAAGGAGCCAAATTAGCTATCCTAAGGTACGGACAGGACCTATTTCATTCCGTATGAAGTCTCTCCTTGTTTCCAGCTGTTTTTCGCAGGAACCTCCAGCAGTAGTTATCCTGGTTTTCTGTCAATCCTGTCAACATGGCCAATCACTTTTAGCTATCGGATTACAAGGAGCCAAATTAGCTATCCTAAGGTACTGACAGGACTTGTTTCATTCCGTATGAAGTCTCTTCTTGTTTTTTTAGCTGTTCTTCGCAGGAACCTCCAGAAGTGGTTATCCTCGATTTCTGTCAATCATTCAACACCCAAATTTCTTCTCTGTAAGTGTGGAGCTTTGCAACCTTGCTCATCTCTCTCTCTTCCCTGCAACAGTGTTACATATCTGTTAGAGGATAGCATTTCCCTTGCTAATCCTATTTGACATTTCCCTGATCTGCCTATCAATGTAGCGAGGTACGTGAAGTCTGACATCACTTCCATATCTCATCAATGCAATGTACGTGCACATCTTACCTGCTGCATTCCTACATGCAGGGCTCTACTTTTGTTAGTATTTATACCATATGCATACATTTTTCACTTTGAGTTCCTCGTACCATTATACCACTGCCTGCAGTAATTATCCTACTAAATCCTTAATCAAAACCACGCAGAGGAGAAGCTGAATTATTACATAATTGAGATTCCTACGTCTCATGAACCTCCTACACATGGATATTCCACTTCATTAATAATCAAGAGAATAAGGAAAGGGCGAAAACTACTAATGTGTATACTTAGTTTGGTTTATCCTGAAAATGGCTACCATTTGCCTTGATTCTTAAGTAATTTTTTTTTTATTACATCAATATTTTAATATTAAATATGATAAAACTTGGATATGTGTGATACAATCAGATAAACGGGTATTTTAAAAACTTGATAGTCACTATATATTCTCATTAAATTACCCTTGCCCCTACTGATTTATGAAAACAATACTCAGGCTTCAAAGAACTATTTATCTCTTTTTTAAACACAAAAAAAAAAGAAAAATAGGAGGCTATCTGGTAGCTATCCTATTCCAAAGAACTATGGTTCTAGGGAAGCGTTTATATCTCATCCTAATTTTTTTTTTGGGGGGGGGGGGGGTATTCGGTTGTGGTTAAAGTCCACTGCAAGAAAAGTCACACGTCAAGAAAGCTGCATCTAAAATGGAGAAAATGGAACCCATCCAGTGCAAAGGGTTAGCAAGACTGAAAAATTATCAGGCCACGCGTGGTTGAGTCGCACTATATGCTAATCAAGTTATTCGTGTTGGCACGACTTTTGATATAAATATATAAATTTACAATTATGTATAAACAGCAATTTTTACAATTTTTAAAATAATAAAACCATATGTTAATTTAAGTATTCTTTCTGCAAACCGTTTATTAAATTTATTGCACTAACTTTTTAACTTTTTTACGAAATACACAGATTAAGAAAATTATTTTATTCCACTTTGAGTTTTGGTTAGGATCATTTACTAACAAATAATAGAATGCACCTTTGATATTTACTCTTTCTATTGTAAACTGTTGAATAAAAACCGTTTTTATTATATTAAAAAAAATGTATATATAT
>KZ807321.1:20933-32040 GCA_000696205.2 Oncopeltus fasciatus | reverse complement strand
TATTTATTTATTTATTTATTTATTTATTTATTTATTTATTTGTGTGTGTGTTTTATCGAACTATTATTTGTGAATAAAATATGATAATCTGAATGGGCTTAGGTAAGTAGCTCATTAGCTACAAGATTAGAATGATAAATGAGATGGAAATATAATATGGTGAAACGAGAAGGAATATATTTCTTAATGAGATCGATTTTGAGGTCATTGTGAAGGGTAGAGTTAGGTACATAAAAAGGAGCATTAACAATGGTTCTGAGGACTTTGGACTGGAAGGATTGGATGTGTTGGATGTTGGAAGGCTTAGCGGTACCCCACAATTCTATACCGTATGTCCAAATAGGTTCAAGAATAGTTTTGTATATTGTTAATTTTTTTGTAAATGTATATCAGATCTATAAAGATTTTAAATTGGAAGAATTTTCGCTTCTCTAGTGTAAAATCTGACACTTTAGGGATACAAAATCACAGTATTTTATATGACACCCCAAAATTACCATTTGACCCAGTGACCTTATAATTACCTGTTGCCCGATTAAATTGCGATTATCCATTTACTTGATTATGATTACTTGACAGCCCAGAGATGTGATTCTCTTGGAAGGACACCAGAACTAGGAAATTCTTATCATAATACGTCAATAAACCTACAACATTGTGTTTAAAAGGCAATAATTTAAAAAAAAAATCCACACACCTAAAGAGCCATAGAAAAATAAAAGGAATGCCACAAATTCATTATAATTAACACATTGTACAGAACAAACTGTAATATTGAGGTATAATATATTCACATTAAAATGATTGTGTTGAAAATTCGCAGAATTATGTATAACGATAAGAAAGATACATGGTAAATGAGAGAGGTAGATAGCCAGAGCGAGAGAGAGAGAGAGATGTGACGTAGAGAGTTAGACATTGGGGAGAATTCCTAGCTCTGTCTCTCTCTGAATCCCACTGATTCAAATATAAATTAATGGAGCGATATTTAATTCGAATTTATGTCGGCTTCTCGATATTCATGGTGCCACTATGTTACTCCAACAGTTATTCCTTCTGGAACTGCCTGGAATGTGTGTGGGATCCGGGCGTCTCGCTCGTCTGCTAAACATAAGTTTGGAGTTTGGATTTCATTTCCTATTATTAAACCAGCAATTTGCAGAATTAATTTGAAATTTAAATTTCCATATTGTTATGAGCTACGGGTCAATTATATTTCAACCATTATACCAAAGACAAATTGACGTTAATTTGTTATAACAAATAAATACACTAAAAACAAATACACCTACTTGCCTAACTAACCAATGAAAAAATTAATGGAAAATATAAATTATTTTCAGCTAATTAGCAAATATGTACAAATAAAATAAATGCGCTTATTTAGAAACAGGACACTAAATACTTCTTAAATTGTCAGCACTTACTAATCATTGTCATTCAATGTTTCATCTGTCACGGACCCGACGCTCTGAGACACGGAATCTGACATGGAATTTGACATTAACTCGAGAACCACTGGCCAGCTGCTTTTATAGCTGTACAAAAGGGCCTAGGCAGGCCTAAGTGAATCTAATAGCTATTTCTGGGGAAACATAATTCCCTCTTCTAAGTAAGGTAGCAGGTGGTAACCTTAAATTGGTCTCTTCCCTTATAGGTTTGGTCCTTTCCCAGTTGAAACAACATGTTTAATTAGTGGTATTTATTTGAAATTAGGAAATATTGATACAAATATGGGTTTTTAATAAACTTCTGACATGATATAATGGAGTTTCGAATCTAACAGTACCCTAATTTTTTTTTCCTCCCTACTGAAATTAAGATAGTAAACCTTTATGTGGCTGTAAGTGTATCAAACAGCAAATTTTGTTAAAATGTTTTAAAGATATGTTTTTTTTATTAATTAATTAATTCTTATAGCATGATTTTTTTTATTTATATAGTTCAAGCTTAGTTATTTTATGAGATTGCGGCAATCATTGGCTTATAACAAAAGAAATGTGACCTTTGTAAAAAGTATTGTAGGTATGAGGTTTTATATTTACATGAGAGGATTATTATACATACGATGTATTTATTATTATATAATTTGAACCTTTATTTGTTTCTTGAAAAATAACATATTTTGAACCAGAAAGCTAAGTGGCAAAGAATAAATTAAAAAAATGTGTTAAGGATCTCATTTAAGGGTGGTTTAACGAAGTATTTCTTATTTTCTGTCCTATTACCCTTTATTTTTCTATTTCATGTAATTCACAAATAAGTTTCGATAAAACATACATATATATATAAAATACACTAGCAAAAACTTAGATATCTTAACGAAGTGTATTTGTGAATAAAATTTGATAAGTAATGCATTATAAAATAAAAATATTTAAAAAAAAAACAACAAATGAAACGATTTCCTTAAAAGACACCAGCTAAAAGAAGCTTACTTAAATATTTAAGTCTCTTTAGTGCAATCTGTATACGCCTAAAAAGGAATACACTACTTAGAACATCAGAAATCCTTACTTATGTATTAACGGTACACACAACGTCATATCAGAAATACGCTGAAATGGCGCATATCTACTCTCAATAAATGTGTATCGGAATATATATTCACTACATTTACTTCACTAACGACCACACTTTAAGAGCATTCATTACCATATAGCACTATATATATATATATATACTTTTTATCCTACTGACCTGGTAACAGATACTCNTATATATATATATATTAGTACAGCTTTAAGGGTCGTAAGTAATCCATAAATGTAACACTTAATGGCTTTAGATGCAATTGAATGAATTCTTTAATGCGAAGAGATTGCTTTCGGAATAGGATAAAAGCAAAATATCATAAATGTCACCTTAAAATTATTGTTATATTTTCACTTATCTCTCATTTACGTTTATTTATATAGTTTTACAAAAACAAATGGGGGAAATAAAAAGGACGCGAACTCTACTGGAAATGACTTTCTTTAAGTGTGCAAAGCACTTTAGACGCCAGTTCTCCCAACGAGTCGATATCTCGGACAACATCGATCCATTCATCGATAAGTAGACTCCGGTCACCTGGACTAGCTTAGAGCACAGACATAACCTCGATATCTTTTTTTTTGAAAAGCCAGTCTGCGACAATTTAATTTTTTTTATTTTATTTGATTTTACCCTTCAAACTCATGATTCCCTCTGTCTAGTGACTAAATTTCCCTATTTAATCTTATTTATGAATATACACTTGAATTTTAAACGCGAGAACCAAATCAGATTATTATCTCTGAGAATATCGCTCCCAGGGGATGCTTTTGGATGAGAAGTATTTTTGCGCCCGATCAACCGAAACCATTACAACGCTTATACGTCAGTAAATGGTAACATCATAAATTTATCTATTTACTCATAAAAGAAACGAAATATCTAAATATTGGTCATTATATAATTACCCCCTTTCTTCATTTTATAACTAACCTTCATCAAATTTTAGAAAATGAATATATCTAACAGTTTATAAAAGGAAGAACAAATACTAAATTTAGTTTTCATAATTTTGAAGTAAGTAGCACAACTCAATGATCTTAAACTTACTCATATTCTTAACGTATATTAATAAGTTTTAGAACATTGAGTATGTGCTCCTTACTTTTCGCATAAAGCTCTTATTACAAAAATGCTTAAGAACATAAATATTGGATAATTATATTTAAAGCTATCATTATCCTGCACTTTAAAAATCTACAAAAAATGAGGAGTTTGAAGATTTTATAAATGTTTCTAGTCCCTTTACAGTCTCTAGTCATTACAGTTCCTATTCTCTCTAATAAACCTATTCCATTGGAGGAAAAACTCATGTGGCTCGAATCCCGGTCACATTAATTTAGCAGGGGTGGAAAATTTCACCCTATCTGGAAAACTACTAAGTATATGTGTAAGGCAGGTACAGATTTCTGAGATCTGATCTGGGTCCCATTAAGCGTAGAGAGGTGGTTTAGTAGGCTAAAGATACCTCGGATCTGAAAAGCATATATGGAAAAAAAACTGAACTAAATTTTTCAAAAGGAGAGTTTTTTGACCGTAGATATTATTATTAGATGGTTTTAGTTGGGGTTCGGTCCAGGTAGATCCAAAAAAAACAAAATTATAAAATACTTTTTTTTTTTTGGATCTGCCTTAACCAAACCCCAATTAAAATCATCTTATAATGAACTACATTTTTGTTTCTTTTAAGTATGATGCAGGAAGTTTATATTGCAAATTTTTTTTTTTAAATCCTTGAAATAGTATGACGTAAATAGCCCTATTTCCTTGTGGAAAATAGGGCTATTTCTTTGTGGAAAATAGGGCTATTTCCTTGTTGAAAATAGGGCTATTTCCTTGTGGAAAATAGGGCTATTTCTTTGTGGAAAATAGGGCTATTTCCTTGTTGAAAATAGGGCTATTTCCTTGTGAAAAATAGGGCTATTTCCTTGTGAAAAATAGGGCTATTTCCTTGTGGAAAATAGAGCTATTTCCTATTGGAAAATCGGGCTATTTCGGCTATTTCCTTAAGGAAAATAGGGCAATTTCCTTGTGGAAAATCGGGCTATTTCCTTGTGGAACATAGGGCTATTTCCTTAAGGAAAATAGGGCTATTTCCTTGTGGAAAAAAGGGCTATAAAGGGCTATATCAAATATTAGAACTTTGTTGACTTTGATATGAAGATATTTTTCAAACAATTCCAAATTTACCATAGTTTACAAATAAATAACGAAATTCACTTGGTTGTTTACACCAGTGCAGTTGTTAGTTATCATGAGTGCATTGCAGGTACGGTGCAGAATGTCCCCGAAGGCTGTACTACCAGCTGACGCCTTGGGGCTGGCGGTCACCCTCTGCCCTGGAGCGACATCTGTCAGGATGCGTTTCGACAACTCGACCTCCCACCACGTCGTGGGCCCGCTCCTCGGCCTCGCGGGACTGGAGGAATTCAGCGCCGTCTGCGTCTCCAGCGGCGAGAGGGTGCTGCTCGACTTCCAGGACTTCGTGCCGATCCTCCAGCACTTCGGCCCACTCACACTCAGATATCTGGAGCTGAAGGTAACCCGTTGCTCTAATATTCTTTCAGACTATGATAAGTAGCTTCTATGTCCTTAAATACCTTCTCAAGTGACATAATTCAAATTTCTATAATAATACATATTCTAAGAGATGTAAATATATCTATATTTAAAAGACACCAAAAATAGGCCGAGAAGAAATCAAACTACTAATAATAGCCCAATTAAACAATTGAAAAAAAAAATTATTACGAGCTATTGGTGAATAAAACTAACTAAAAGATAAATTGAGGTTAATTTATTATGAAAAATAAATACACCTACTATTTAAAGCTATCAATCGAACCTACTGCCCTTATTTAAATAAATAGTAAGTATAAATTACTTACTGCTAATTAAAATATATATAAAAGAATTAAATGTACTTATTTACTCTTTTTCTTGTTTAAGTGGCCTCAAAATAACTTACTAATTGATTACTGGCATTTATTGTTTAATTTTTACCGGCACTGTAAAGGCTACGACCAGCCAGATGCTCTGAGGCACTCGATCTGACACGGAAATTGACACAGGCTGAGACTAATTTAACCCTCACAGGGATGACACTAGCTAGCTGCTTTTATAACTTTATGGCATTGGCGCCTCGCCTGCCTCAAGCCTAGAAGAATCTAATAGTTTTGTCCGAGTAACCCTAATTCCCTCTTTTGAATTAGGGAAGCAGGTGGCATCCTTCAATTGGGCCCTTTTCGTACAGGTATGATCCTCTCGTCACATACTTCCCAAGTCTTTTAAAATATTTCTTTTCATGATGTTAATAATAACGAAAATATTGATCCAAGTTCAAATGGCCTCTCTCTAAATTACCCCTTCTTTCCATTCAATTTAAGCAAAAACAAATTATTTTAATTTTTTTCAATATAAAAACTAATATATAATTTAATTTGTGTATTTTGAAAGGTGGGGTAGCTTAACAAGTTGCTACAGTTTTAAATAACTTCCGTTATTTTATTTTTAATGCAATATAATATAAATATGAAAGAAAATTAAATTCTTAACTATTTTTGGTAGATTGATTTTTCCTTAAATCTACTATGAACGGGGATATTGAGATTAATTATATTAATCTCCCTTTAAAATTATTTTCTTCCTTATCCAATTTTATCAAATACTCTTTGACGTAAAGGGAGAGGCAAAATTTATTAGTAAAAACTACTATTTACGTCCTTTAGATCATTGACAGATACATGCACTATTTATTCACACAGACACAGTTGTGCCAATCACTTCTCTTGTTCAGATTGTAGTATTGAAAACAATTTGAAAAAATTGGATCTCTATTAAAAAAGCTTTATGTGTAAGAATTTATTTGTCTGGAAACGCTTTTTCATTAAAAAGAAAAATATATATTTCTCACACATACGTTTCTACGTTATTACCTTATTTCCACTTAAGAGCAATAAGAACATGTAAATAATATATAAGAGGGGTTGTGGGAAGCATATGTTATATTACACTAATTAAGTGTTTTACACTGTTTTTTTTTTTTTTTTAAATAATCCGACTCAGATTTATATATGACATTCAAGAAAGCTGTTAATAATGCCGATAGGAATTAATTTGAAAGTGAATCTTATTAATTGGACCTTTAAAAAAGATAAAGTAGGAAGAGTTAAAAAAAGCTAAAGAATCCTAATGGAACTATATGAAGGTCCTTTCTTTTAATATTAAAATGGGGCCTTTGTAACCCCAATCTTTTAGGTGGCTCTTTCATTTCCATCCCCGTAGACCGGGGGGTGAGCCGTTAAAGTTAGTGGCTGGAGTCATTAAGGGAACCTACACCTTTTTAGGACTCTTTAAAGGGCATAAGTACAATGAACATTACCCTGCACGTTACGCTCAAATCCCCATTTTCTTTATTATTTTCAGGGTCATTATCTGCCAGCGGAGATTTTTATTATGGAGTCATTTATTATCGTTGAAACAAGGAAGGATTACATGTTGGTCAAGAGAGTCTCTTTTTTTCTTTTTAGTCGTATAAAAGTTCAGCGGGAAAATATTAGTGTATTATATTATCTTTATTAAGTACGCTACCTAGTATTTCTTTTTACCAAATTTAATTTTGAAGAAGGAGATATTTTGAGAAGTGTGTAACACTTTATTAGTTTATGAATTTTTTCTTCAGTAAGGACTATACTATGTGGAGTCTTATGATAAAAAATTTTCCGTCAGTTTCAAGTTAAATCTATAAAAGAAGATTAAAAAGATACTGTTCGAAATAGCTTAGATTCATAAATTAATATTGCTCTTTGAAAAAGACTGTTAATTTATCTTTTTTCACCCAAATTAAAATAAATCAATAATTTACAATTATTCAATAATTACATAAACTAATATGTAAATATATAACTAGAAATTCTCAACGAACATGTTCTTCCATTAAAAACATTTTTGACATAGGATTTTTAAGAATTAAGCGCTCAAATTTTTACACAATTTTCGTTGTTTGTCACAGCTTAAAGCTTTTAAGAATCTCGTCTTCTGAGAACAAGAATTTCCCAGCGAGGATGTCTGAGAAAGAATGAAATATTTCAATATCATTGGAATATATTAGAAACATATATTTTCAACCGACAAAAAATCCTGTATATTAGGAAAAATTTGGTTTTTCCGTGGAATGGCCTCCTCTCCTCTGGAATATATATAATAAGAAAAAAAATCGTTTAATGCTGAAATTAAATGATAGGAAAATAATACGATATTACATAATCGTAAATAACTAACTCAGTTATAGTTTTGCCGTGAGTAAAAATTAAAAAAAATGTCTCGCTGGTAAGGAAAAATCTCNTATATATATGTATATATTTGTATAGAACAAACCATAATATGCCCCTTCACAAAACGGGATCGAGTTAGTAAGTAATACTCCTCAGGACTCGTTAAGTCCCTGCTAAAATTGTCCCTTACATCCTACATACAAATTAATCCTAAAATTATCCTCATATAATTTAAATACAAATCAAACTGTTAAATTTTTTTTTCAATCATTCTGACAGTTTAAAACATATAAAATTGGAGTTTGTTAATAGTTTCTTAATTAATGTGCTATAAAAATTAATTGCAGTTAATTAATAAATTAAACAGTAAATTAATAGCTCCGTCAATACTCGTCATAAATAATTTTTTTTTTTTTAATTTAGGTTTCATGATAAATCACTAATTTATAATATTCTTTTACATATGTATATATGCCCACGAATAATTATTTAAATTTGCATAAAATAAAAATTATAATTTCATTTGCATTATATATATTCTTATATCAGTATATTAATTTATTTATGATAGGCTTTTTAAACTAGAGAAATCTTTAGCCGCCTCTCTAAACTACGTCCTTCGCACTTATCTGTTCGTGGCCAGACCTCATAAAACTGTATCTCCTATAAGCACACACATAGACAAGAACTATGCACTTATCAAAACTGCGCGATATAGAAGTTTTTCCGATGCAGAGTGATTGGTCCTACTAGAACTTGGAAAACAGGATTCAAACGTTAGTTATTATGAACAATTATTGAGAGGGAATAGAAAATAAAAAACTATCTGTCCCAGCCAGGAATCGCTTAAAGTTAGTTATTATGGTATTCACACTATACCACTAGTGCTATATATATATATTATTATTCATTGGTGGTGGAAATAACATTTTAGATTATTTACCAGGATCACTTATGACTATATTGGAGGTGAAAGTTTTTTGTCACAGCCCTGAAGAGCTTGACAAAGCTTGGATTGTCACCAAGGAATGAGATGCTTAGTGTTTAGTGGAGTTAGAATGGAATCGTTCATCATTAGCTGTTCCCTGCTGGCCAGACCATTAGCTCCAATCTGACGAAGATTTAAGAAAAAACGTCTAGAAATGATCATTAGGGAAGGTGTTGTTTTCCATGACGACAACGCTGGACCACACACATCTTTAGTGAATCAGCAAAATTGAGAGACTCCTCTTGGAAGTTTTGCCGTATCCATAGTTCGTAGCCCAGATCTCGCTCCTTACTCCCACTATTTGTTTAGTTCTCTGCGAGTGGTGCAAAGCTTGCGACAAACGAAACTTGCGCAAATCTCTTGGCTCAGTTTTTCACACAGCGACTTATCCGAATTGGAAGAAACATTCCGAATAAATTCAGAATTTTCGTCAAATATTTCATCCATGTGATAGGGCATTTGTATTGTAGATCTCTCTGGTAAGCCATGTACTCGGTTGATGTGTATGTTTCATTGACAGCCTATTTCCGCGGGTTCTAGCCTAATCGGAGGGCTTTCGCTCAAGAAGCTCTTACAATTATTTACATTCTCTATATTTCTCGTAGTCTTCCTCCCCCCCCCCCCCCAAACATTCTGCAATCAATGGCTTTCTATTCATGGTCCTAGGTTGAATACTCACAGTTTACATAATATTTTTTCTTCCTGGGCTTCTATGAGTAAGACCCAGAGGATTCCAGGAGTACACATATAGGTAAAAGTCAACCCTATTTTTGTACCATTCTTCATTAAATGGCAAAAAAATATCAGGCACCATATTAGTGAAACATACTAGTCTTCTTTTGTGTGCCGTTAGTCGAGAATAACTACATTCTTAACATGTACTTACCTCTATATAGCCAGATGCGGGACTGTAATATCTGCATACATACACATTTTACATATCTTTATATATATCTTCATATACATTACATTCTCTAATGTAGGCTCAGTAAAAATCTTAATCATTTTTTGAAAGCAGTATTGAGCTACCAACTTTAACAGCTTGACTACCAAAAATCTGCTGAAATTATTGAAAATCTTTAATAAATCTGTCATGAAAACAACCTCAATAAATCAATTTCTCTTAAAATCTCTAATAAGTAGATATAATCTCATGTTTTAAATAATATTAAAAGTGTATTTAAAACAGAAGTACCCATGGAAAATAAATAGCATATAATAAAACATATTTATTCACAAACAGTACACAAATCAAAAATATATTGGCTTTTATGAAAACTTCTCTGGACAGAGGTGTAAAATATAGGATGACGAGAGAGCGTTATGCGTTCAGGATGCAGAAGAGAGATATATGCGGGTCCCATTGTCAACAGCCATTGTTTGAGGTATCTCTCATCTTTTGTCTTTACAGGGGTTCCGTGGTCGCTTCAACAGCTGGATATTAACTCATTTTCATGGCTGATTGACGGAGGAGCTATAGATTTATTGCTTCTCACATGCCAGGTGGGGTGGCGACACCAGGTAAACGTAAATATTTCTTAAAGGCGACCTAAAAAGAAAGGTACTTTCACAGAAAAAGTGATGTTCTTATTGTGGCTCTCAGAGAATTGACAACATTAAGCTAGAAATTCACCAACAAAAATAAGTTTATGATTCATTCCATAATGAGCGTCAGAATTCTCGAAGGTTCCTAATTTTTAAAAATATTTTAGACCCGATATCTACTGCAAAATTAAAACATAACCCGTCTGAAAATATTCAAAAATATTGAAGCCTGAGAAACTGTGAACAGGTTAGTGATCTTTTCATTATATTGTTTTTTCCTGAGATCAAATTATTTAGGTATTGTATTACA
Organism: Oncopeltus fasciatus; assembly: GCA_000696205.2. NCBI lineage: Eukaryota > Metazoa > Arthropoda > Insecta > Hemiptera > Lygaeidae > Oncopeltus > Oncopeltus fasciatus. The sequence goes on along the minus strand of KZ807321.1, from coordinate 21,389 downwards.
CATTACAAGTATTATTACACATCACAAGTATTATTACACATTACTAGTATTATTACACATTACAAGTATTATTAGACATTACAAGTATTAATGTGTAATAAAATACCAATTTGTTTAGGTATTGTATTACACATTAAGTATTTAGGCTTTCCACTACACATTCTTGAACGAATTCCTCTATGGTTAAAATACTATGAATGCGAGCGAAGATTTAGGGAAATACCTGAATTTTTAATACTGATATCTTTGTTTTTACTTTGATTTCGAAAAATATTGTAGAACACATGCAAAATTTACGTTGTATTATTTGTTTTTTTTTCAAAAAATGAAAATAGACATTCTGGAATATATCTACGATGCCTGAGTAAATTTCCTATCCTTTCACTCTCTATGTACCTCCGGTTTGTGATATGTACTTCTCCATGAATATAATTTATTATAGATAAATATATATAT
>KZ807320.1:504907-526011 GCA_000696205.2 Oncopeltus fasciatus | reverse complement strand
TTTATTTGTGTGTATGTTTCAGAAGGTAATTACAAATAAAATACAAAATAAAAGTATAATGTTGAAGATATTGTACTAGGAGAAAAACTCCAATAAATTTAAACTAAATTTGCCTTTGGCTCAGTTTTTGACTAACAAAGAAAGATCTCAAAACTTGTACAGTGAAAGAATTATAGTTTTGACTGAAAAGTGGCAAAGGGTTATAGATTAAAACAGTACATATGCGCATCATTGATCAGAGTTTGAATTTTATATAAATTAATTTTCTTCGAAAAAAGGCGAAATTACTTTTCCCCAATCCTATATGCACACACATCACACACATACACACTAAGTTAAGCAGGTATACAAATCAAATGTATTATAGCTGTTTCAAAACTTTTCGATTTCGCAACTTATGAGCCCCATAATATACAAAATAATCACATCTATTAGTTCATGCTCTATGAAGGATTTAAAGAAAGAGAATCTGGGCACTATTTTTTTTTCAATGCAGCTGAATTTATTTATTATTCAACTTTACTTTTTTCTAAAGAAATAGTATATAATTTAATAAAATAAATGTCTTAATTAATTCATACAAAATGGGCTTTATTTTAAATTCATAAAAATCACAATGATTGAAAAAAGAAGTATATTTATTTCTATTTTTTTTCTCTCATTTATATACTGCCAAATTTAAGTCCTTCTTGGTTTAAATTTGGCATTAATTCTCAGTATTGTATATATTATGTTAGATGACTTGAGATAATACAAAAAAGATAGTTTCATTAAGTTAATATTTATGAGAAATCAGAAGGGAAATAAATTCGAAAATGCATTTAGAGACATTCTTAAAAATAAAAATTTAAACTTTTTTTCTTTAGACTTTTTTGTGTGTTTCAAACGGCTTATTTGCAAGAACTAATAGATATGTACACAACATATTTCTAAATTGAGCCACCAAATAAAATAGGTAGGATTCTGCGATCAATGAGACGTGCCTTTTTTAGTGTGTCATCCTCCCTTTCAATCACTAGCATCATGGAGAGATGGGGATATCTACAGGTTGCCACCCTATTCTCCATGGCTCAGGACCATATTTCATTTATGAATAAAAGCTTGCCCAGGGCGGGATTTGAACCTGCAGCGTCAGAATTACGAGACCCGAACTCCAAGGGAATCCTTAGCTACCCTGGTACCCCAAAAATTTTAATTTTAAACGGGTCATACTATACTACCGTCAGAGGTATACTTCATTATAATATGTTTGTCAATTATAACATTTGCAAGAATCGTAGCTTTTATAAGATAACGTATGTTATTTCTTCGAAGAAATTCTAATATTGAGTCCTCATTTATTGTCCTTATTAACCATTGTTTTAGTCAGCATTTTCCAGAATATGATTGTATACTAATATATAGAAAAATATTGCATCTACTATGCGAAATACGTAGAATATGTACAATAGATATGGTATTTGTTATCATATGAGGTCAATCTTGAGAAAGAAATTATCAATCTCAAAACGCTGACTAAAGGACTGAAACTAGACCTTATTACGATATGGGTGGGGGAAGGATTTATCCTACTTGAAACCAACCCCCAGTTTAGGTATAAGCCGTTTACCTTATCAACAATGTTATATATTTAACTTAACTAGAAGATTAATTATAATGATTAGTTATTCTGTGCGTTCAATGAATGAATGATATGAGAAATTGTAATGTTAAAGTACTATCAAATTTACTGTAACTTATAAAAATAAATTTATTATTTATAGTAATATAATTTATATACTGTAATTATAATATAATTGTAGTTCGTACACAAATTTAAAGCTATACTTAATTACTAAGAAAATTGTATTGGTCTGTAAGGTCTTGGCAAGCTCTGTCAAATCCCAAGGAAGGGGAAGAAGGGGCGAAAATAAATCATTCTCTACCACAGCTTGTTTCTGATAGAGTGCTTTGTTTTACAGTGAAAGCAAAGTTTACATTTATTATCTTTTCCTTATATANACTACGAATATATTCATATTTCACCTTTAAATTCTGGAGTAGTTCATAAAATAATGTTTTAAAATGTTTATTGGCATTATTAATGGCTTAAAATTTAGCTAAAAAAAACCAAGTAAAAAACATTTTAAAAGCTACTGTATACTTATAATATTTTACATTATAGCTTTAATATATTAAAAATATAATTATGACGGTTTTTTAACATTTTAAAATACTTATCACCTTGTCGGTATACATAAATTTTTCTTACAACTTTCATCCTAACTATACCTAACTGTATATTTATAATATATCTAACAATAAACATAACAATAAAATTTACCTGCTTAGCGAAGTACCTAACTATCCCTAGCAAAATATGGCTAACTGTGCCTAACAATATGCTTAATAAATAAATTAATAAATTAATTTAAGGGAGTTTTAAACACTAGAAAAGTGTTAGAATTGAACTGTAATTAAAATATTTGAACTTTTTAGCAGAACTACAATATATTACTTACTATTAAAATAAGTATTATGTGAGATAATTTGTTATTCTGGAAAATAAAAAATTAAGAATAGGGTTTACCTATATATTAAATAACTACTATCTTTATTTCAGGGAATTTTTTCAAATTTGCAATTCCTGCGAAAGTGTATTCAAATTTATTTTTTACATAGGAAAAAAAAAAGTTAATCTAAAGAAAGATATTTCTATATGTTTTAATAGCTATAGGTTTAAATTAAAAGCTGTCATTTTTCCAGATTCGAGTATTATTTTATAGTTGATTATTTGATATAATAATAATATGTCAAAACTAAAATATATGTGTCAATTGCTAATAGTCTGAAGATTAAATGAACAAACCCCCTTGGAAGAAAGCTAACCTTTAAAGTTATACTTCTGCAATGGTTTGGGACCAATGTGTTTATGTCTGTCAAATCAATTTAGCAACTTTCAGTAAAAAAAAAAAAAAATTTCAAGAGATTATAAGAATTTTTTTTCTTTTCTTCAACCGTGAGAAAGCAATTTTAATCAGTCTTCATTTGATAAACGTTATCAAATAAGAGATACGAATTTCACAAAGCTAAAGAATAGAAGAAAAAATAATCGATACATAATAATAATCTTACCTAGTACGTTTCAATAGTTTTTTCTTTGAGCCGCCCAAATAAACTTATAACTTATATAATTAAGAATTAAATTGACTGTATGATTCTTCAATAGATTCAAATGTTTTATCAAATTTTAACTATATCAAAAATGCATTATTCCATATATATATATATATATATATATACTTAGAATTGACACTTTAGGTAACCCTCCACTTTTAGTCACACGATTTACCTCTATAAAAACCCTTTCATTTTTTTTTTTTTGCTAAATACGAAATTCCACAACCAAAATTAAGTAATTTTCGCTTATAAATTATTACATTGAAATTAATGATACAGATAAACCCCAAATCCTCAATTTTAAATTTCGCAGTACAAGTACAAAACATTTTTTCGCTACAGCGGGCATGATATGTAATTTAGAGAAATTAAGCTCAAGAGGGATATATTTATTAATTGAAGACATATTTAGGAGTTACACAGCAAACTTTATCAGTTTTTTAGTAATAGTGGGGGTTAGTATGCGTTTTCTACTTATGTACAAAAAATTTTGTATCGCCTACCTAATATGTTATATGTATATATTTAAAAAAAAAATCTAGATGAAATAATTTAAAAAAAAAAACTTCGGAGGGATTGGCATGGCTTATTTAGATAAAAGAACAATTTTATGAATTTAAATATTAATAATTAACACCTAAGTAAGTTACCGAATCAAAATCAATATTTAATTGAATCAAATTTCTTTAATATCGATGTTTAAACTGATTAAAATCATAAGGAAAGAAAATTAAAAAATCGGAATAATAAAAACACACAAATTTAAAAATAAAAGAAAATATATGATAAGAGGATGGAGGGAAGCGTACGTATCCACTTCCTCTCCTAAACTATCGGGGAACCTTGAAATTAACAACAAAAAAATAGTTTCAGCTTCAGCTAAAATTTCATAGAAATAAAAACTTAATTTAAATATTGTATTTGTTGTGGTATTAAATCCCACATTATCATTATTTAATCCCACAGTTAGGATTAAGTATTTTATACAGTAAATGCAAGGGAATAGAATAAAAAAAAATTGCTATTTCAGCCGGGACTCGAACCCGGATCTTCTACTTACCGGCCTGGCATGCTACCATTTACACCATCGAGGCTAGCCAGATGATTCATTATATTCCCCGAACTATACTGGGAGTCTAAACCCCTGAGTAAGATGAATATATCGTCTTATGCTCGAAGGAGCTAACATTGTCAGCTGTTTATTAGACTCTCGTTTTTTTTCTAGGCTGAGGTAGTAACATTTTTTTATTCTATTCCCTTGCATTTATCGTATAAAATACTTAATCCTAATTGCGATGAGTCTCTTCATAAATAGAGAGGATAATGCCTTGTTACTTTCAACACAACAATTCTGATAATATTCCACTTCCCCGTTTATTGTACAATGTACTTAGATTCTCTCTAAAACGAACGCCTCAGTTTGATGGTATTTGAAATTTATATTTTAGCTAATCGATTATGCATCTAATATTAATATTTCCATTATTAACAAATCTGTTTTTTTTTTGTTTTTTTTTTTTAATAATCATACCATAAAATATCTACTAATAATTTAATCTCAAGAGACAGTGTAAAAAAAAAGCCCCAAGAAGTTTAAAAAATCCACTATATATAATACTACTTATTTTTTTCATGTACCAGGTAGTAACGAAGAAAATTTCGAATAAATTTAAGTAGTATGAGGCATATTTCTCCGGGTTTTGAAAAATTATAAACAGCTCAATGAAATACCTGATGAGATGGATTTTGTAACTAATAGATAGATAAGATCTGATAAATGTAATAATCATAAATTAATAAGTGCAATAAATAAACAATTAATAAGTGAATAACATTTGCTTTATTTATACCTCTGGATAAGAGAAATCCACTTAAGTCGGTAATAATACAGCCTGTACGGCATTCTTTCTCTTATATTCTAGAATTACTTAAAAAATATAGATTTTTGAAGTAAATAAAACTTTATTATGTTACTTTCTGCATGTTTTTGTATATATGCTAGTTATATGCTGGTTAATATTCACAGTATAAATTAATTTAAGAAAAAAAGAAAAGAAAAGAAAAAGACACAACAAAAAAATAAATAAATAGATAAATAACTAAATAAGAAAAAATAAATTAATTAAAAAATATTAAAAAGCTACCATGACTTTCCCAAGCATAGGAGTAAAATTAAATAAGTAATGAGAATTAATTATTAGTGAAATGAATTATAAGGAGTGAGAGTTTAAATAAATAATTTTCTATGAGTCACCGCTTCAAATTATTTGCGACAGAAATTGTTAAAAGAAATTTCTAATAAGCTAATAAACACGGTAGATATCGGTGGGACAATGATTACAGGTAATGAAATTCGGCCATCTTTGAGTGTCGCTGATAGCGTGCGTGAATCCTCTAAACTATTCTGTTCGATGAATGGCGCAAGTTTATAATCAACATTTTAAGATAAAAAGCCATTTCATTTATTTATCAATCGAATAAAACACATTCTTACTCAGAGCATTACTAATTATCTATATATCCAAATACTGTTTGTAAGAGTCTTGTAGGTAAAGATAACTCCTGAATCGAGCTTAGTAAACATAAAACTGACGTGAAAAAATAAATATATTCCCCACATTTTGTTTTCTATTGTCCAGATGACGTACTCCTAGTTCAAACGCCCCTATTACTGTTAAGATTCAATGCTCAGAAATTAAGTAAAATATTGAAAATTACATTAAAACAGGGTTGGGGTCTTCCCGTAATTCCCATAATATCCAAGCGCTATGTAAAAAAACGGACTAAGTGAATATTTCATTACTAACCTATTAAAAACTCTTCACATAAATTTTGAGACTTTCCCATATTTTCGCAAAGACTGCTATAATAAAAAACTAATTTGACTTTATAAGCTAAGGTGCTTCTATATTTTTGAAACAAAAGAGAAGTTTGATTACATGTGACATCTATTGATATGAATATATATATATATGTTTGTATATGTGTGTGTGTGTGTGTGTGTGTGTGTGTGACTTTTCGACTAGGAACCGTGCTCATGATATCAAACATGTCTGTTTTATGAAATTAATAAAGAGGAAGTTTATATAAATAAATAAATATGTATATAATTTGTTTGTGTCTGTCAANAATAGTTAAATTTTATGCATTATTCCATATATATATATATATATATATATAACATAAACAAAGTAGATTATAAAAGAAAAGTGTTTTTGATACAAGTGAATTGAGCTTATATAAAAAAAATCAAAAAAATCTCACATTTTCATTTGAAAACTCCCAAGTCGTGGATGATCGATTGAGGAATATTCAAGTCACAGTCACAAGCGTCACTGGAGGAAGATTTAGTCGAAATGCCACTTCTCTTAAGTTCCACTTATTGTATAATCCCCAAAGGCCGAGCCTCTGATAACAAAGCCGCATGTCTTATCTTCAAAACAAGGTGTCAGATGAATAATTTGAGCTATCAACCCCGTGGAACTGACATAATCTATACGTGTTCATTGGTTACTTTAAGGTAGAAGAGAGTAAACTTTATTCGTGTGTGGATCTCTTGCTCTGACAGGATTCAGATTGAATAAATCCTCTTCGGTCCTATCTACAAGACACCGAAAATAATTGTCTAAAAAAAAAAAAAAATGTGTGTGTGCATGTCAACGCACTAAAGGCCAAAATTTGCCTTAACGGTAGTAGTCATATCGCTTTTAAATGTAGAATTAAAAGTTTAAAGAACAAATAATTTTTTATTTTAATTTTTAAAAGTTTTACAAGAGGTTCTTGTTTCAAGTCTTCATTGGTTTCTGGAAACCATCTTCTGTTGGCGAGCGCTTTCGGACATTGTCCATCCTCGTGGCCGAATACATGTGTTCACTGTCACTGTCTGTATTCAAGGCAGTTGAAAAGACAGTGACAGTGAACACATGTATTCGGCCACGAGGATGGACAATGTCCGAAAGCGCTCGCCAACGGAGGATGGTTTGCAGAAACCAATGAAGACGGATAATAGAAGGTATGATAATTCTATATACATTGGTAGTCATAATAACCCTTTAGATTATATATATATATATATATAGAGAGAGAGAGAGAGAGAGAAAGATATAGTGACCAGACACACACACAATAATAATTTTGAAAAGTCATATTTTGAGCTTCTACTAATGCGGGTTACATTAATTTCCTTAAATAAAATAAAAGAACATACTTAGTATTTTGTGTCAGTTTAAGTGTACCATAAGGCATACAATCCTTGAAAAACTTATACAATGCCATTATATCACATTGTTGCTATAACTAATTATGTATAGTTTATGTGAGAAAATTTTTTGTATTGTTTATGCGTATATTATATTAAGCCATCAAAAACAAGATGCCTATAAGCAGAAAGTAATAAGAGAAAATTTTTTATATAAAAAAAAGTTTGTTTTATTATACTAAATGAGAATGGACAATTAATATTGAAATGAATAGGGTGTTTGTATAAACTAATCATTGTTTTTTGTGTGTGTGAACTGTCTATTGTTCAGTTCTATTCAGTTTTGGAACAAACCACTTTGGGACAGTAGTGCTCGAACGGCGTTAGAAACAGAAAATATTGAATGTAGCCCAGGGATTGATCAGTGATGGCTTGCATTTACTCTCAGTAATGAGAAGGGATAATGTTATCTGTTTTGTGAATGGTCACTTAAACTAGTGGACAATCCGGATGTGATAACTTACACATACACCTAGACTACTATCCATAGCTTTTATTATTTTCATTGTATATTTTATTAGTCATTCTATATTTTCATTGTATATTTTATTAGTCATTCTATATTTTCATTGTATATTTTATTAGTTATTCTATATTTTCATTGTTCATTATTTATTAGTCAATTTGCCCTCAATGCTTACAAAATAAATATTTTCTTGCATTTTAGATTTTGCAGATTATTGGTTATAATAAAGCCTATTCTTCTTTACTTTAGTTTATACCATATGCAACTCAAACTTTGTCCTGTAATTTATTATTTATGGAGATTTATAAATAATTTTGCGTAAATTAAAAAGCAAAGTTAGATGTGTATTTCCCAACACGTATGGAGGATATAAATTTCAAAACTTTTTTTTTTATTTAATTTTTTTAGGGTGGAAAAGCATAATAAATAATGACGAAATGGGTTGAATTAGATAGAAAACAAAAGAAATTAAGTGACCTCTGCAATATTTTAGATTTTTTTCGAAGGGAAATCGTGTTTTTCAGTTTGCTATCTAGACATGATTTATACAAATTTTTCAGACAATGTGTCATGAAAACACTTTGGGGTCCCTTAGGAAATTGTTGTGGGGTGACAGTATTCTGTCAACCATTAAATAAGGTAAATACTTAAATAGGAGAATCGGATCAACATGACTGAGATTGGTGGGGTTTTACTTACAATTTCAACTGAAGAAACTTATTTTAACGAGGGTTTAAATTCTTCACCTGGGAATAACATTTTAATTAAATTAATCTACACACTTTTGTTTTTTAATTAACAAATTACTTTAAGTTACATAAAGAAATTGAACAAATAAAGAGCGGATATTGAACTTAACCTCCAAATTTCAACTCTAACAGCTACAATTTATTATTTTTGGCAATGACATTCAACATTCAAATAAATATTTTTAACTTCTTTTTGCCAGCAAGTTTAAACGGTTCATCATCAAGCACATTTGACTTTACATTCTCTACTCAAGCTCAAGCTAAAACAATTTATATGTTGAAAATTTATTAGAGTTTTTAAATACGTCTAAAATAAAATTGTTTTAAATAATTTCACAAATAATCTATTTATAACATAGTACTAAAATAAGGGTTCCTGGATTATCAGTATTAGAATAATAACACTGAAATTATAATATCTTTGGGTAAAAAGAAAAAAAATAAAAGAAAAGTACTTTTATATAAATTACATAGAAATAATAATATTTCATTTATCAATCAAACTCATAAGTTTCTTATTCCAAACAATGTAATCTGAAGAAAATTAATCTATGTAGAGTAGTTTATTTTCCACCTTTTTATTTTTAATCGATTAGAACATCTAAAATATTACGGAATAGAAAAATCCCGAATTACCGAGATCGGCCAACAAAATAATTTTACAGCAAAAGTGATAAACAGTATTTATAGAGTAGAATATTAAATGTGCATTGAATTACTGAATGGATTTCAGTGATAACTGTTGAAGGTTGTGTACTCACAGTATAAACATCCTTGTCTGAGTGAGAGGTGGTGCCAGAGGTTGAGCGTCATTTAAGATGCCGCGTCCAGGCCAGCGTGACTGTCTCCTTCGGCTGCGACGGGCCGACTGCCCGTATCTCTTATCGCCTGCCTCTTATCTTGGAGCGCCCCTGGCGGCCACATCTCCAACCAGTCTCCTATCTCTCCCTTCAGCCTTGCTGAGCAACAGCAGATTATACATGGGTTTCCTGCCTTTTGAAAATATTTACATTTCCCCCTGCTACCTAGATCTAGGGCCGCTGACCGACACTTTTCATACAAGAAAATAAATAAATCGGTGTTAATAGTCAATGACATTCTTCATTGAATGCCTTTAGTGGTGATGCGTAAAACAAGCGAATTCCTCAGCATCGTCGTCAAGTAATATTTCTTTTCTGACTTTCCATGTATGGTAAACCCACATTTCTAACCATTTCATTAAAGATTATATATATTACTCAAAGAAACAAATAATAGACTGACATGTAGAAGCTGCAAAAACAAAGCGAATTTCCCAACTTTTATTATAGTGGATATAAATAAGAATAAGCTACTAAAATGGCTATAAAAACTAAAAGAGCTAAGAGAGTAAAAAATAATTAATTTCTTTAAGTGAAACCTATAATTTGTTATTGAACGAAACTGCTAAAATATTTTATTTTTCTTAATGTCTCTAACAATATATTTTAACAATCTATGAAAGATTTGTGGGGCATATATTTATATTTTGAACTAATACATTTTTTGGGGGATATTGCTCTTCTGTCCTTCAATTATAAGACAAAGGAACCGATGTTTGAAGTCCTTTTATGACTGAATATGCACGAGTAGTAATGGAGTGTCTTTTGAATGTTCATAAATGCTTTTGAAGGAATACACATAGCTTTACTTAAGAAATATATCGTCTTATATTACTTCTTCATCACCAAACTAAAACTTTCATCTTAAAAGAGTGGCGGAAGTTTTCAAGTATTTATTCGTAATTGAATATGTATATTTCAACTGATAATAGTATTTATAATGTTAATACATTAAATATCTGGACTGGGAAGAACATTTTTAAACGGACCTACTGTAATTAACGTTTGCTTTAATATTGTTTCATTTTAAGATATCTGCCTTAATTAAATACGCTTAATTAAGTTTCGTTTCATAATGCCAACATGAAGAATATGTTATCAGGGATTTCTAAGGAAAATCATTACAAACTGCAGAAAACGCTTCTTTTGGCCTAAAAACAAGAACAGCTTGAGGTATATTCATTTTATAGGAAGATGATACGAACCACTAAGCTATGCCAATCCAATAATTGGATCCGAGATATAGCTCGACTTGACAAAATTTTCATTACAAGATTACTGTACGTACAGGAAGGTGATACGAACCTGTAAGCTATGCTAATGCAATAATTGGATCCGAGATCTAGCTCGACTTGACATAATTTTAATTCCAAGATTGCTGTACGTAGAGGAAGGTGATACGAACCGCTAAGCTATGCCAATCCAATAATTGGATCCGAGATCTAGCTCGACTTGACAAAATTTTCATTACAAGATTACTGTAGTACATGAAAGTGATATGAACCGCTAAACTATGCCAATCCAATAATTAGATCCGAGATCTAGCTCGACTTGACATAATTTTCAATGCAAGATTACTGTACGTACAGGAAGGTGATATGAACCGCTAAGCTGTGCCAATCCAATAATTAGATCCGAGATCTAGCTTGATTTGACAAATGTTTCAGTCTAAGATTACTGTACGTACAGGGAGGTAATACGAACCTCTAAGCTATGCCAATCCAATAATTGGATCCGAGATTAACTCAACTTGACATAATTTTCATTACAAGATTACTGTACGTCCAGGAATGTCATACGAACCACTAAGCAATGCAAATCCAATAATTGGATCCGAGATCTACTTGACATAATTTTCATTACAAGATTACTGTAGTTCATGAAGGTGATACGAACCGCTAAGCAATGCAAATCCAATAATTGGATCCGAGATCTAGCTCGACTTGACATAATTTTCATTACAAGATTACTGTACGTCCAGGAAGGTCATACGAACCACTAAGCAATGCCAATCCAATAATTGGATCCGAGATTAGCTCAACTTGACAAAATTTTCATTACAAGATTACTGTACGTATTAGGAAAGTGATATGAACCGCTAAGCATTATCGCTATATTTATGAAGAACTAATGCATTCAATGTGCTACAGTTCCTATTCTTCGCGTCCTTCTCGAGAAGTGCTTTACGTCATATTTAATATCCAAGAGTAGCCCCATATCTTATCATAATTTTTTTTTTTTTTTTTATTCATAAGCCGCAAAACTTTTCAAATTTATTACCGAAAGTGTAATATTAGTGATTAACCGCTCTCCCTATTTGTAATATATTCACTTGATCTTATTGACAAGCGGAGATATAGTGGGAATGGTTGCATCAGACAATTCCTATGTCCGATTCTGTTATGGTATTTAATATTTTTGTGTCTGGAACTATTCAGAATATCTCTGGAAGCTACAGTATTTACAATTTTTAAACAAAATCGAAAAAAAAAATTATGATTTGTGTTTAAATATAAACCCAATATTATTACAATAAAGTTATTGTAATAATATTGGTAAATGTAAAAGTTTACATGGACACTGGCTTATAAAGATAACCAAGATTTGTACTATAAAGAGTATTTTAATTAATAAAAAATAGACATAATGATGTGGGAAGATAACCTATCCTTAATTACATTCAAGACGGTTTTTATGATGAACGATATAAAACACGATTCATGAATGTCAGCGTATAGCGTTTTGCTAGGAAGATTTAAGGCAAACAGGATGTGAATCTCAGATTTAATTTTTTTTTATTTTGAGAGGAATAATTTCTTGCCCAATCTATGGAGGTTTCTTATGATTTTTTTTATAACATTGAAGTGGTGAAGAAGCAATTCCTTAACTTTTAGAGAAATTAATTAAATAATTTCAAAATGAATTACAAGTTTTAAAATTAATTTAATAAACTCTTTGAATTCAATTTTAATTCTAATCAATACGAAGATTTGGACAGAAAAAATAATTTCCAAGGTTTTAAATTTCTTTCCAATTTAATCAAGCCCTCTTTATAGAGTTGTTCAGGTTTTCTTCTTGAATTGTTTCATACTATTTTAATGCTTGTTTTTGTCTTTATAAATACCCTGTAGTTTGTAATATTTACAACACTTTATTTACTTCGTGAAGCTTCTGAAAATTTTAATTCCCCGCGGTTTTAGTAGTGAAATCATGATATTGGAGTCTTTCCTCGAGGATAAGCGACTGTCCAATCCCTTCGGGAAAGCGAACTGGTTTGTGAAAGCTAACTAAGAGGGTGCCCGGGACATTCCGGAATGATTTACTGATAGAAAAATTTCGGAAGATAATAGTTTTATATGAAGCGAATAAAAACAGAACGAACTCTGGGGCTCAAGAACAACACACAACTGTAACAGAAAGAAATTTATATATTATAATACATTTAAACAAACAAAAATGCGTTTCACAATGATATTTATATAATTTATATAAGTATTAAAAAAATGACAGTAGTCATATATATTAGTCATATATTATATAATTAGTAACTACCATATTTCAAAAAAATATATTTAAAAAAAAATACTGATTTATTACATTCTGTTACTTAACATCTTGTAATTTGATGACTTAAAATAAATATACACATATAAAAATAAAATCAACAATAAAACAATTAAATGGTCATCACTGTGAAGGGAGAAGGGGCCCATCGACCCTACTCCCAATAAGCTTAGGCATTAAGGCCCAGGAGGTCGCGACCATCTCCGTTTTAGTCGCCGGGGAGGATTGTGAGGATTGGAATCCGACGACAGGGATTGGGCAAATGGATTGGGATGAAATTGGAGTTTACTATGGAAGAGTTTGAAGTGGGTGAAGATAAGGTCTTTAACAAAAGGAATATTAAAGTTGTGATGAAGGGTAGAGTTGGATACATAATATGGAGCGTTACCAATTATTCTGAGAATTTCGGACTGAAAGGATTGTATCCGTTGGATATTGGAAGGCTTAGCGGCACCCCATAATTCTGCACCGTAGGTCCAGATTGGTCGTATTATGGTTTTGTAGATGGTCAGTTTCTAATGTGAGTGGTAAGCGCCTATTTATAAGGCTGTAAAAGAGTCCGTGGCGTCTGTTTAGTTCTTGTCGTTTGATTTTAGTATGTTCATTCCAGTTGAGTCGTGAGACAAGGTGGAACCCAAGGTAACAGACTGAATCAGAGAGAGGTATAGGAATGTTATTGTATGTAACATTATCAGGAGAATCTTTTTTTAGTTTAAAATTTACTTGTACGGATTTGGACTCATTTATTTTGATTATCCATTTACTGCACCNTCAAGTGGGTTAAAATACATTAATAGGAGCTACAATCCAATTCCCTGGTCAGCCAACCCCTGTCAGTCTCCTGGTCAATTCCAGTTATTTTTGGGTTATAAATATTTTATTTGGTTGTGGTTTTTTACCCACGTAAATTTTAAACAATTAATGAGAGGGAATAGAATAAAAAATCTATCTGTCCCAGCCAGGAATCGAACCTGGATCTTCTGCTTTCCGGGCCGGTGCACTAGTGTAGAGGGAATTGAATGAGATATCTAGCGCGTCCTGGTAGCTCAACTGGTAAGTGCACCGGCTCGAATAGCAGGAGATCCAGGTTCGATTCCTGGCTGGGACAGATAGATTTTTTTATTCTATTCCCTCTCATTAATTGTTATTTTTGGGTGTCTTGGATATTCCATCAATTCATGGATACTTCTTTTTTTTTTCTGTGTTAGCCTCCCTTGCAACCACTAAGGGTCATTGGAGGGAGGGGCTATCTACAGGTTGCCACCCTATTTTAAACACCCATGGCTCAGGACAACCTTCTATATTATAAATAAAAGATTGACCTGGGCGGGATTTGAACCCGCGACGTCAGGATTGCGAGACCCGTACGGATCCTAAACTAGTGAATAAATAAAGGGGACAACTTAAATAGGTAATTCGCTAAGAAAAAAAAAAAAAAAAAAGAAGAAATACACGGAAATCGTTGAAAGAATATCACGTAAGAAATTAAATTTGATTATTTTTCATTATTTCAGATTTGTTTACGTGGGTTCACAATGACACAGATTTCAATCTGTACCCTTATTGATTAGGTCTATCTTGAGCGATAAGTAGTTAGTTTATGTTTAAATTTTGATTTTCTATATAAACATATTTTTATAAACACTTAATGATAATGTAAACATGGATGTAAACGAAAACACTAAACAAAACGGACAATTCACATTCCAAAACGTTATCAAATTGATATTTTGTTTCTCAATCAACTATAGTGAACTAATAAAAATATATTTCCTGCTCTTATAGCATAATTGAAAATCAAAGAATAAATATACTTTTAAAGACTTTTTTTTACTACATTGTTCATTAAAAATGAACATAAATACATTTTATACTTAGATGTCATTAATAAAAACAAATAAACATAAAAACATAAAGAAAAAATAAACTGTATGTTCAAAAGGAGTGTTTTTGGACCGTAGATATTATTGTCAGATGTTTTTAATTTGGTCAAGGTAGATCCAAAAAAAAAAAAAAAAATACAAATTTTACAAAAGAGTATTTTTTAAAAGATTATCTGCCAACGTTATGGCTTACATTGAAAGCCATCTTCAGGGCTGCCTATCATGAAGATGAGAGAGGAAGTCCTGTCCCTAAGTTCACATTTCCATGACTGAGTCTTCATGATAGCCCTGAAGATGGCTTACAATGTAAGCCGAAACGTTGGCAGACAATCTTTTAAAAAATACACTTTTTTTTAATTTGTATTTTTTTTCGATCTACCTTGACCGAATCCCAACTAAAATCATCTAATAATAAATGGATCACTACGCAGAGAGAAAGTGCCCCGAGAAAATTAAGTCCAGAATCAGTAGAAGGCTCCAGGATCAGAGAGGATACCGATGAGTAATCAATGAGTAATTGTCCAAATTGAAGTTCAGAAGCAAATTTTAGAAATTTTCAAGTGAATTTGTCTCGCGTATGAGAGAGTGTTTTGTATGGCCTTGCATAGGAGCAGTAATTATAAGATTATTCTTTTATATAATTAGAAATACTATTTTAGCGAGCTCGCATGCTAATAATTTCACGTGAATATTTCATCTAGATTTAATGAATAGTGTTGGTTTTTTTTTTTTTTTTTTTTTTAAATGGATATTTGATTAAATATTCTTCTTTAACCCCAGTGACCACCAATTTCATTATAATGAAATAAAAACACTCTCAACTATAAATTTATTAATTAAGTATACGATGAATGATAAGCCCACATGAACCTGTTTGATTGTTTAGAATTGTTTAACTAAAAATATTGTTTATATTGAGAAATAATATAATATGAAATAAAAATTATCTATACGTTATTAAATTGCATTTTTAATTCCAAAAAATAAAAAAACTGTAAGACGGTGTTTGCATTAAATTGGAAGTTAATGAATTATAACAATTTTTAGTGCAAGGGAACAGAATAAATAATCCAACCAGGACCTGGCTGAGACAGTTAGATTTTTTATTCTGTTCCCTTGCACTAAAAATTATTAACATTTTCGTGGGATTAAACGCCACCATAAAATAATATTTATAAAGTTAATGAATTATAATTATTTGCCTATATTTTATTTCTGAGTATTTTTTAAACTTTAATTCCATGACTGCAGTTTTTCTGTCATTGGAAATTATCTCCTCATCGTTTTTAAATTAC
The DNA here is from genome assembly GCA_000696205.2 of Oncopeltus fasciatus. NCBI lineage: Eukaryota > Metazoa > Arthropoda > Insecta > Hemiptera > Lygaeidae > Oncopeltus > Oncopeltus fasciatus. The sequence continues at coordinate 509,777 of KZ807320.1, read as the reverse complement.
CCTCCATGATTACTTATTTCCTTTTAGCTTCGTTACCTGTGAATTTATAATTATTTTTGTATTTATGTACCATTTACTTGGTTTAAATATTAAAATTAATTAAATTATCAATATTTTTAATATGTTTATTATATTAAATTATTTTTTTATATATTTTTTTTATTATGGAGAATGTATTTATATTTTTGAGAAATGAAACTTAAGTCCTGTATAGCTTTCTGGTTGAGGCAGGCAGCTATATCTTCATAACTCAGCTGTTCTGATGCATTCAATTGATTTTCGAGAAGGATTTCGCACAGCCACTTGAGGCATATGTGGTACTTCAGTTATCAACACTCATGCAGCCAGAGCAATGTGTCTTCTGCCTTCAAGAGGCCTGATTCCCTCCCCACTTGGTTTTATTTGTTTTCAGATATATGTATGTGACTCTTTTAACGCGGAGGAAACTTTGCGCTGAATCCAAGTGTACTTCAAAACCGGGCTTTTTCCCATCAGTCCTGAAATGGATAGCGTTGTCTTGCGAACTCAGTTCCTAAAATCCTGAAAAAAAAAAGAAAAAAAAAAAAAAAAGATTTAGCAAATGTCAAATTGTTCTTGTAACACGATACATTCTCCTGTTTAAAAAAAATGTTTTCTTCTGCAAACCGAGTGCTTTCGAACGAATTTTTTCCGTCAGATGGTCTAAAAGGATAAAATAATATTTAGAATTTATTGTTTTACCATTTGCAAGTAATCCAAATCAATAGAAAAAAAAAATTCCTTTCGAATCTCAAAAAAGAACAAAAAAAAAAAAAAAAAATTGATTCCTTTTTCCTTCTTGGCCGATTTCGGACACAAACTCGTTTCGAAGCCAAAGAACCAGGTTCACACCACTTTTTTTGCTTCTTGTTTTGATTAAGGATCATGTTGAAAATGCCATAAATGTTGCTAAAAAAAGATGCATTCGAACTTGTTTTTGTTCCGATGTTCGCGAATGCAGCACCCATTGTGCACATAGCTTTCTGGAACCCAATACTTCAGTCAAAATGTGCTTAAGCTCTCCAATGAGATTCCTAGGGCTTCTACAAAATTGCTTTCAGTCACTTGATGATTTTTCAATACAATATACTGTATTTCTTCCACATTTTCTGATTGGTGTTGTGGTTGTTTTTGACGTAGATCGTCTTCAAGCCTTGTAAGACAAAGTTTAAATTCAGAAACCCATCTTTCTACTGTACCAGTTGGAGGCGAAGAGTACTTATACACTTTTAACATTCGTTCATAAATTTCCATTTCTTTTAAAACTTATAAAAATAAAAATTCACTGCACGCTACCTGATTTTTCTACTGTACATAAATACTGTAACTCGTTGAAACTAAATGTATTGTAAACAAAGAATAAGCTGACAGATTGAAATGAAACTCCACGTTCATATGAAGAGTGTACCAACATAAAAATAATTTAGCCTTGTAACTAGTAACCCTTTCTTATCGAACTGCAAAATGTATTGAATAATCTGTATAAAGGGGTGGGATTTACGAGAAATTGGAGTTTCAAATATAAATATACAGAAATTATTATGATTATAAATCGGCTTAGTAGAAGTGAAATTTCCCCAAGAAACTTGTAAAACCCCACAGAACAGTGTCATTATTCAAGTCTATTCAGTAATTGTTCAAGGCTTCTACGGTAATTTTGGTAACCGAATTACCACACAGATAGTATCGATGAAAATATTATATTAAATATTAATTAATTTTCAGTCCACATTTGATTTCAACTTGAAATATATACCTCTTGGAGCGATGAGTAATTAAATAACCTTGAAATGTCCCACATGACTTGGGTCAATAGATTCTCAATACTTAAAAGAGAAGGAGCATACTTTAATTGATAATTAATTTTAATTATGCAAAACATGCAAGTTTATATAACCATTTATTTCATAAAATTTTTATAATGTTATCCTCGCCGTGGTAATGGTCTAGTTTTAAAACTCTGGTCAGACACATTTTTAACTAAATATCTTATCTTGTATGTGACAAAAGGAGAGAGACATCATGAAAAATCCAAAAACCTATCGAACCTCTAAAAATTGCCAACATAAGAGCTAAATATTAAAGGTCAACATTTAAAAATAAAATTATTGTATAGGATTTTCGCATAATAATCTTATTTCCCATGGTTCTAAAAGATAGACATAGATAAGAGTAAATGATATATTTATTTATAAAATAAATAAACAAAATTTGTTATTTTGGGTTTTCATTGCAAAAGGTTAAAATAATGTAATTTTGGTTGAAATCTGATGAGGTGGTGGTGGGATGTGGGGGGGGGGGGAATTAGNCAGCTAGGGGGGGGGAATTAGAGGTAGAACAAAATTTATAGTATTCATATATTTGTTCTTATATACGTTATGAAAAGTTTTGCTGAGCATAATCTGTGTATAATGTGATTTTATAACATTATCATAAAATTTTTATAAAAAAAAAAAAAAAAAAACCAGATTAGGGACGATATTTAAAAATGTAACTTAGGAGTACGCAAGGATACACGATGGGCGAGTACTTCCCTGACTCTTCGTTCTCTACGAGTATATAGCCAGGATGAGGGGTTTTTTCTTGATATTCTCTTAGGTTGATGAGGTATGAATCGTCATATACTCTCATTTTCATACTCATCTCGAAAAGAAAAATGGCGGACTTTAATGTTTCTTAGTATATTACAGACTTCGGTATCTTTAACTCGAGTTAAAAAGCTTTTCAATTCATTTTTTTTTTATTGAGTCTCTTTTCTTTTGCTTTATCAACGAGACAATAAAAAAGCTATTCACATTGACAATATGAAAGAGAAAAAAAATTACAGAATTTCACCAATCTGTCTTAATTAAAGCTAAAATTCAGTCCGTTTAAATTTTTACAGACACATACACATAAAATTTTGGGTTTTTCAAAAGTTTTGTAATGAAACCATTACTTGAGAATAAAGCTTGAGAGATCTTTTGAATTAATTTTCAGTTAGTTAATCATATAATCAGAATATAATACTATTTTTTGGATATATTTCCAGTCTGTGTAATATCATTTAAGTTCAATACCTATAGTAATTTAGAGAATTTAAGACATTGCGAGTTAGTGTACTTCACGGTGTAGTTATGTCTCGTGCACTATCAGGTTGAACCCTAATACGGATTGAACGAGCATTCAGGAACTTAAGCATTTCTTAACAGTGTTTCGGTATATTTCTATATAACATAAGTCATATGTTATTTATATGTTATAAAAATGCATAAAGTCTTTATTTAATGTACGAGGAAAATCCTCACATTTACAAATCGAAGATACTTGCTGTCATTTTTTTGTCTTAAGATAAGGAATCTCTTCATAAAATGATAAATCACTTATTCATAAGAAGCAAACATTGAGATCAATGTTACCTTTGAACATTTAAATCAAGTGCAGGGAACATTATCATTGAATGCACAAATTGCAGCTCGAGTGAAGTAAGTGTAAGCTATCTTACATAATCACATCGACGAAATTCGCAGCACGTGCAACGGATATGGACAACTCTCAATCGATGTCGGAAAATGTACTTTGATTACATTTCTTTGAGGTGTTTTTTTTATTATTTCAAGTAGCCTTAAGAAACCTTACCTGACATCTATATTGGCAAAGCTTACTATCTTTAGTAAAATAAGCTTATTTGATTCCCTTATATATATATATATATATATAAATATATACATAGTCTCTGTTCACTCCTCACAGACGAAAGACGAGAGATCCCCGAATATTTACTCTGTGATTTTTTTTCTTTTTCTGAGTTCACTGTACTCTNAAAAAAAAAAGAATTGGAAAAGAGTGAAGGAGGGGCGAGTAACGGTGAGGCGGGTGGGAGTGGGGTCCAGGTGAGCGCCCCTCTCCTCCAGGTGAGCCAGCCGGTGTCAGTTCTTTCTCGACCACCGGGAGGTGCAGACCGCGATCGAGTGTTTCCGACATGTTCTAACGACCACCTGTGTAGCGTGCTTGTGTGACAGATCTACATACGCCTGCCCAGACATGGATACCACCCTCATCGCCCTTCTCGCTTTCGTAGCCGGGACACAGAAGCGTTAGAAGCAAAATGTGGTGATATACCCCAGCGATTTTGAGCCAAACTTCCTTATATTTTTTTAAATATCTTTTTCTTATTATAGGGTCTTTTATGGAATTCAGGAGATCAGTTCTTTATAAATTAGGTGGTGCGCCAAGTAGCGGGTTTTTTTTCAAAATACGTATAGTGGTTTTAGTATTTTGGATAAATTTATTGTGTTGCATGATCTTTATGATATATTTTGAATGACATTTGGAAGTCTCAGTTGGTGCACCAAGTAAGGAATGTATTCAATATATGCATTGCGCGTTTAGTATGGTCTTTATAAAATTTTGTACACATTCTTTCGTACACATTCGTTTAAGTGTCGCTTCTTCTATTTTAGTAGACATTTTATGAAAGATTTCAAATGAAAAATTTTTTATGTCGGTTTTTTTTTTTTTTAAATAATGGATCATTTACTATTTTGAATATTCTATTATACGTTTTACCAATACTTTTTATAAATGTACACTCATTTACACTTCATATATATATAATTCACTGCACGCTACCTGATTTTTCTACTGTACATAAATACTGTAACTCGTTGAAACTAAATGTATTGTAAACAAAGAATAAGCTGACAGATTGAAATGAAACTCCACGTTCATATGAAGAGTGTACCAACATAAAAATAATTTAGCCTTGTAACTAGTAACCCTTTCTTATCGAACTGCAAAATGTATTGAATAATCTGTATAAAGGGGTGGGATTTACGAGAAATTGGAGTTTCAAATAGAATATGTTATCAGG
>KZ807320.1:457067-479681 GCA_000696205.2 Oncopeltus fasciatus | reverse complement strand
TTTTTTTTTTTTTTTTTTTTTTTTTTTTTTTTTTTTTTTTTACCCATGTTTTACGATTTTGAACTTCGTTGTTAGATACTTAATAAGTATAGAGTCAGAAAAATAAAATAAAGAGATAATGAATATTGAGCAAAGCCATTTCTTTCTCCAAATGAAAAAAAGCCCTAAGTAGTAGCTGTAATCCAGGTATTTGCTCTGCTGTCATAATTATATATATAGAAAGTATATATAGAAAATGAAACACTCGTGGCTGCGATTTGTAACTATCAAGAACAGGTGGGATAGAAAATGCAGTGCACAGACAAAAAGAAAATATCACAAGTGTGATTTTTGTTTTGTTGTGATTTTTTTCTTTTTGTGTCTGCACTGCACTCTATCCCACCTGTTCTTGATTACTATATATATAATTAGGCCACTTATTCTATAATCCTAGTATTTTCAGACTTATTCTTTACTTCATAAAATTACTGGTACTATTTTCTAAAATATAATCATTTAATAAAAAATTTACATTTTTCGGTAAATTTTTCCGTTTTATTTGAAAGTAAATAGTTTTTTTATAGTATATACCAAAGGTCAGAGATGGAGATGGTAGACTGTGGAAATTCGACTAAAGGGCTAATTGGGATTCGATTTAAATTTTTATTAAAAAAAACGACAATTTTCTTTAAATTTTGCACTTGAAAAATGTAAATTTTAACAGAAAATTGCGATTTTTTATTTTTATATTGACCTAACCCCACAATTACTTGCCTCACTGTATATCTCCACGGAAATCGTTTTATCCGGAATTATTGCTTTTATGACTGCGCTCAGGAACTGTGACTAGGCAATCCAGTTCGCTAAGATCATGGTGATATGGCCGCGCCAGAGCGAACGTTTGCCCGCTAGGCAGAACATGAGAGGAAGTTCTCATTTTGGAGTGCGTACGATAATCGTAGGGGAACATATGCATTACAGCGTTCATGCAACTGCAAAACTGCACTTCTCTCGCTCTGAATTTCACTTGTACTGCGCTAAGACATCAATCTTGATTTCTAGCACTAGATTAATCCTAACGAATATGCATTATTCGCACTAGATGAGATCAAATTATATTTTGCAACTGAATCTGGTTCTTAAACGTACAACATGGCTTCTTGCCAGTTGCATCAAAGTTATATAAGGAACAACTCTTCAAAAATATTTACAAATATAGAAAAAAAAATCCCGGGACCACCCTCTCACGCGGCGAATTACCTAATCACTTGATATACAAGTGCTGAACCCAGTCTGCTAAACATGTAACACATGTTAAAAAACTTAACATTTAGTTCCCTTCTTTTCAACACTAATCTTGTTTTCAAGCACTAAATTAATCCTAAAGAATGTGCATTATTTGCATTAGGTGAGATCAAATTATATTTATAACTGAATATGGTTCTGAAACGCACAAAAAAGGCTTCTTTGAGCCATGTTGTTTTCCATTCCATGTGTAAAAGCAATAAATTAACACACAAAAAATATTTATTTTCTTTGCAGGATATAGTTGTTTCGTTTTCTCCTACCAATATTAGGATTATCAGAAGAAACTAAGAATGTGCATTATAAAATCTATACATTATAGAAAAAACGAGATTTAGTTGAGCCTTTTGACTGATTTTTCTCACGAAAAACCTTTCCTTTTTTGCAAATTTTTTGCAATGTTTCTAGAGGGGGATCCTAGCTGCGTCATAGTGACGTCATCAACGAAGGGTAGGTTATAGGCCTAGACGTTCCTTCCCCCGTAATGCTTGGATAAGCTGAAGTTTCGCAAGGAGTAAATGCTGGCCTCGAGCTGTGCGATTTATACCGAAAGATTAAAAGTTCTGTTATATAATGTCGAACAAAATTCGACAAAATTTTGTCAAAATTTATTGAAAAAACTTATCTGAGAAGATATTGTACCTAAAGATTGTCACCTGAGATGAAAAATGTGTTTACTGGAGAAATCCAAATACCCGTAATCAATGGTTAGATTGCAGTCAAAGTACTTTTCCGGTTGCTGCAAGGAGGCGAAGTTGTCTGAGATGCTTTGNTCTCTGTCTCTCTCTCTCTCTAATATATATATATATATATATATATATATATATAAATCTCGCATTTACGCATATGTGTATGTATGTATATATGTTCTCAGTTATGAAATCATTTGATTTATTTTGTTTAAAATTGAAATTAAAATGAATTGTTTGGAATTTCGGGGTGTAGAGTAAAAATCAGTCAGTATAAAATTACCATCTCTCATACTTCAAGGATATGACAAATGTAATAATTACTAGTACATTCAAGTAATCACTCAAATTCTAATTAATTTTAAGACACCGTTTAAAGTTCAGTTTATTTAAGTAATTGGTTTATTTAAACAATTATTTTTTTCTGCTCTCACGGCATGCAGTATTTGTTAACTTACTTTTGAATAAAACGTGTATGAATCCCAAATAGATATAAGTAGAATGCCCCATCGAGGTACGAACGTGAATACTAGGGTATGTTTAGTCCTGGAAGCGGGATGTCTTGATGGTATAGGGAAGGCGGTCTAATGGAAATGATAAGTTACCTGTCTGCTTAGCATATTTCCAGTGGGTGAAGAGTGTGGAGAATCCCGGGTTCCGCATGGGATAACTGGAGCAGAACTCGGCAGCCCGGGATTCTTCGTTACCTGTCCAGGAGTTATATAATAACTTATAAGCTGATATTTTTTTATAGCTTATAATAAATTATAGATACTTGTCCTGTGGGTATCAGACTGCTAGGAGAACTATCTGGGCATAATAGGAGCCTGTCATTGAGAATGATTCTTTGCGAATTTTGAAGCAATACCACTCTAGAGGTTGTTCCCATGACAGATACTTTGAAAGGCTTTCATTTTATCAGATTCTGTTCCCTCGACTCAAAACACGTAAAATCTTATTCAATTGATCATTTGTCAGGAGAATTCCTCACCTATTGCTGGTAAACAGATAGATATAAACAGATGGATTTCTGCACAACTCCACTAAACTGTTAAAAATGTCATAAAACGCAATAATATGACTTAATAATAGTACAATTAAATTGAATAAGTTTAGCTATCTGTAAGAAATATAAAATAACATAAATCTTTATGAAATAAATTTACTTTTCAAAAGCTTTTATCATTTTATTTGGTTTGCTTAAGGATTCATTGGTTGCTTTATTAAAATAAATATGTCTACTGAGATTACATCAGCTTAGTATGGTGCACCATGTACTTCAATAATTTTAGAAATAGCTTTCTCAGTTATGAGTCAATTTTATCCATCCTTTTGTTATGAAGGTTGAACGGCAACTCTAGGGACAAATTTAATTTTAAATTTTAAGTTTAGTGGCTGAACCACCGTTTGTACCTGTTCTTCCCACACGGACATCTTGTCCTTGGTCCTCCCACTTCTCTGTCTGAAGGACATAGTCAGTCAAACGCCATTTCACAATATAATCTTACGGCTTGAAAGAAAGAAAGAAAGAAAAATAAATTTTATTCTGGGACACAAGTCCCCTTGAATAACAAAGAGGTCACAGCTGAAAGTATAGCTGATTCTGACCTAGTGGCAACAATAAAAATAAAAATTACAAGTAAACAATAGGCTAATAATATAAAATATTTTAAACTGAATATGACAATATTTACAAGTACAGAGATAAAAGAAATAAGTAATAAAAATAAGAAATACAATATTTTTAAAAAATAGATGCACAAAAAGAAAATGAGTGCTACCCAAGAAAAAGCAATGAAACTCAATATTCATAAAATAACAATTAATCGACAAGGATTGCTACCAGAACTGAAGTAAAACTTCTCGAAAAATAAAAACTTAAAAATAATAAAAAATTAATGGATAAATAAATAACACACAATTACTGATGAAAAACAAAACTTACTTAGGAGAAAAAATGAAACAATAATAAACAGAATTACTGAAAAAATTAAATACAATTACCATATTTCATGGTCATAGGTTATATATGTTATATCAAGAAAGGAAATTCACACAAAGCCGGTCCACTGTAATAGATACCTTCAGGTCCCAGATAGCTCACGGTCTGTATGGTTTGTAGGTGTCATCTAAGTTTTGTTGATTGTTTTACAATTTTTACTTTGGTTTTGTAAGAGATATCCTGCTTAAAGTCGTATCTATCATTATTTTTAACGGTATCCTCTAGCTAATAACTCTTAAAATTATTTTTTGCTGGAGCTACTTATTTTCTCCCGGTGTTGGCGGATATTCCTTCAACAGACACATATGAAGGTTCATAGGAATGGCTCCTGAACTCGTACTGTTCTGATCTGAGCCCATCGCCTACTTACAGCTTTGAGACGACATTAGACGCAAGAGGCTCGGGCCGCAACCTCCTTGGAGATAACCGAGAAATTAGCTACAGACCGCATGACTGAGCTGCGATTATGCTATCTTAGCGCCGAGGGAAACTAATCTTTGGGTCTTCCTTGAGGCTTGTAATTACGTAGACTTTTATCGCCTTCGCTGATTGACAAAGTTAATGGGTTTTCTTTCTCGAGCCTCTTTGTAATAAGGCTCACTCATTTTCGTTCCAGAGAGGTATTGATATTCAACGTCAATCACCATTTATAAGCCTCTATGGAAATTTAATTTAATTAGGGACATTCGTTAGCAACCAAAATCTTTAACAATTGACAAAAATTAATTATTTTCCTCGAAAGAATTGAAAGTTGGACTTCTTTCATTCTTCGCTTCTATTGGTTAAGGTTGTTCATCTGTTCTTTTAGAAGAATTACGATCCACAGAAATATTTTCCGCAAAATCCGAACATCAAGCACAATATTGTATATATATATAGCCAAACGTACTTCTGTACAGCTTTCATCTGATCTATTGATGCTCGTACAAAGTTTTCTCGGGCACCCAAACATATAGATTCCTAGGCTCTGATAACGAGATTCTTTATTTGAAAAGCACTCAGCTGTAAAAAATACATGCAATTGTGCTAAAACTGAAATTTTAAAATGCGAGAAAATTTTGTTTATAATGCAACTTCACCCTATTACACTGAAAAACGTATTATTATTTTAAATGTATTATTATAATATTTTTTAAAAAGTATTATTATTTTAGTCAAAATATATACTACATTTAGCCCCAGAAATAGAAAAATGTTAGCACTCAAAGTTCCTGTTTGAGAACTTATTTGTATAGGGGCACCAGGGTAGCTTATGGTATCCGTTCGGATCTCGCAATCCTGACGCTGCGGGTTCAAATCCCGCCCAGGGGAATCTTTTATATATAAGTGAAATCTTGTCCTCAGCCATGGATGTTTAGAATGGGGTGACAACCTGTAGATGGGCTATCTACCTCCATGACACTAAGTTGTTGAAAGAGAGACTAACACAATAAATTTAAAAAAATATATGTTTACGAATATACTTGTGTATGTTTGCATTATCTCCAAGTTTCTAATGGTTGCTTTAATTTTAACTTAAGCCCTGTATTAGTGGTTAAATTATTAAACGTATAAAGGACCATTGCCCTAATGTAATGGTTAAATTATGTCTATATCTAATTTCTTTGATATAGTTGACATAATCGAGAAAAAAAAACCTAAGTAGTTTATTTAGAGAATTGTGTCTCCTGGACTGTTTTTCTATTGACTTGAGTTATTTAAAATTTTGCTGGTAAATTATTAAAAAAATTTCTTTACGTTGTCATATGTTATATAAAGTTAGTTACTCTATACTTTTATAACGATTACTAACACATCAACAACATCAATTTGGTTACTAATTATTTTTATGGACACTTCGTCCACTCAGCTGCAGGACTTCTACGCTTACATAAGCTACGCTTTTTAACGCCTGAAATTCAATATAAAATATATCTGTGTTAATTACATTCGCGTGGCTTACTTTTCTACATGTACCAGTAGAATACTCATGGGATTTTCATGAGAACCATAGAACTGACTTCACTCTCACCACCTTTCAGACAGTAAGAAACAGTCCTCATTATAGATGACACAGATAAGGAAACAAAATGTCTCCCATGAACTAGGCTAATTGACCGAACGATACATTATGGTATGTGAAAGGAAGAGCATATCTTTCTAGCGTTGTCTAGTTTCCCATTTCAGTGGAAAATCAAGTGGAACTTTACATTTTACTTCCTTGTTCCTATTTAAGAATGTAAGTGTGGCAATGCCATCAAAAGTGGCTCTGGGAGAAAACTATGAGAAATTCAACAGAAATGCTATTTAAGTTTTCAAAACGAGTTGTAGTTCACTGTCGTTCTGGACAGTACAACGCTTCTTGGATCAACCTTATCTCATACGTATCTGATTTTATACATCCTTAAATATGCCCAATTTATATGAAACAGTATTTACTTATATGTACTATATACAGAAAAATATGTATATAAGGGAATCAAACGGGTCGGAAACAAATCTCCTTTAACCTTGAAAGGGACATCCTGTATTATAGAAGACCTTAATAATTGCCAAATTCATAAGCACAGAAAATTGAATGATACACTTTGAGAATTCATCAAAGTGCTTTCAATATTTTTATGCATTACAAATAGGTGTAAAAAAGTTACTAGAAAATAATACTCTATAGTGAAGGCTAGTAATAGTGAACTATAGAACTAAGCTGTAAAATGTACTCTGTTCTCTGTAAGCTGTAAATCCAAAATCGTCTAAGAGTGTTGCAAAATTTGAAAATAACCGAGTTTGGCTTGTATGGATATTAATTATAATTACCTAACTAAGATGGAAGCGAACCGCACTCCTCTAGGCGTGGAACTGCTTTGAGATATACCCCTAACCATCGCTGTGAATGAGTTTAATGAATGGTCATTCGCCCTCAGGGTGAAGAGTCTTGTGTAAGGTGCAGATTGCAAAGCAATTCAAAAGTCTTCTTAAGGAAGGCCGATAGAAGTGGAACTGGATAGATATACCGATAGAGGCAGATGGAGGAGCTACTTACTCGACCAAGATGGACTTGCTTGCAGACAAATGCTCTCCTAACAGGGCACAGTAGAATGTGGGGTGGCCACGTGCTAACTATGCAGAAAATGTTTAATTGCAGGTTAAATCTCCTTCCATTCCATTTGCCAATGTCAGCCACTAGCAAGGAGAAGGTTTTATTACTTTGAACAAATGGAGTTTATTGAATCAAAGTTGTTTCCAAATTGACGACCTTCAATGTTAGGGCCTTTTTCTCGACCTGTACTGAGTTAGTCAGCTTCCTCCTTAGAGAGCCTAGATATCTATACAGATACAATCTAATTATCTGTTTATCATATTTACTGTCCCCTTCACTATTTACAATTATTAACACTGTCGAAATCCATAACCGAGTAAGTTTTTACTGACACCTTATACAACCAGACCTAAAGTGATTTTATGCAGTAATTTTAATGAACCTAGATGGAATGTTTAGGTAGATGGAAAATATTTATGCCCTTGAGTAGGTGAATGACTTCGTCAATGGTGGATTTTTTACCATTTTAATGGTGGATAAGTATTTTTACGAGATTCTACTCGCAAATTTTTCCCTTTTACGCAATATGCTTCCCTTTAGCAACAAAATTAATTTCTACATTACCTGAGTCTTCAAATTCAAATTTGGAAGGGTGAAAGACAGCGTTGACAGTCACACTAATACACAAACACACTCACACACACAGCAAACAAATTATATACTTTTCTAACGAAACAAAATATTTACATATTAAAATATGCTATATATATAATTAGGCCACTTATTCTATAATCCTAGTATTTTCAGACTTATTCTTTACTTCATAAAATTACTGGTACTATTTTCTAAAATATAATCATTTAATAAAAAATTTACATTTTTCGGTAAATTTTTCCGTTTTATTTGAAAGTAAATAGTTTTTTTATAGTATATACCAAAGGTCAGAGATGGAGATGGTAGACTGTGGAAATTCGACTAAAGGGCTAATTGGGATTCGATTTAAATTTTTATTAAAAAAAACGACAATTTTCTTTAAATTTTGCACTTGAAAAATGTAAATTTTAACAGAAAATTGCGATTTTTTATTTTTATATTGACCTAACCCCACAATTACTTGCCTCACTGTATATCTCCACGGAAATCGTTTTATCCGGAATTATTGCTTTTATGACTGCGCTCAGGAACTGTGACTAGGCAATCCAGTTCGCTAAGATCATGGTGATATGGCCGNATTTCTTCCAACAAAGAAATCGTTAAAAAAAAAAAAAAAAAAAAAAAATTCTCAACTACCCCGATTTGCAGAGCTAGTCAGTAATGATGGTACTTGTGACTGACTTTCTCTGGAAGTAAGATATAATACTGTGGGAAGGGTAGGTTGGGGTGGAGACTGACCCAGAGAGGGTAGTTGGAGGCCGGCTATTTCGCGGTTTGACCTCTCCTCTCCACCTCTGGCGCCTCCCGCAGGAGCTGCCTTGGAGAGTACGTCGGAAGGCAGATCAGCCAGACACGCGATCCCGGATTTACACATGCGGGACACTGGGTCAGCGAGAACGGCCGGCACTTGAAGACGTCCCTCCCTCGGGCCTGGGCTAGGAATGGGAAACATCTACCGGAGGAGGTGTGACCGTGCACAGTTGTCGGCGTAGTAGGGCATTTACTGCTACCCCCAAACACAGACGCGCATGAGCGTGCACGAGTCGATTTCTCGAAAATCATTTATTCACTTCAGGGGACCTCAAAAAAAAAAAAAAAAAAAAAAATTGGAAATAGGATTACAATTTCCGTAATTCTAGTAGTGCGATTTTCAATGTTTTTATTATTATTTTGAAATATCTTTTGCTTTTAATAATAGTTCGTAATTTATATGTGGATCAGGCAGAAAATTAAAAATAAAATAAAAATATTAGTATAATTTAAATTTGAATGAAGTATATTTTTCTTGGAACAATAAAATGAATGATAACATAAAAGGTACTCAAACATATCAGAAAAAGCAACTTGAAAATACTGAACAATTTCCAAATAATCAACATAAAAACTTATCATCAAGTTTAGTATTTTTGGTTTTTTTAAATATTATATTTTAATTATTTGATTCCATTCTTAATTTTTTAATAGCCTACCACTAACGAAATTAGAAGCTCACAATTATTTATTTAGTAAATTACTACATTTACATAAAACTTTAAGAAAGACTATAAGAACTTCATATTCTATAAAATATGTTCTGTTTAATTTATTCTAAAAAATGCTTGGTTCTCCATAAAATAAAAAGAAAATTCATAGATTACTCTATTCAAAAATTTGGATTATGTATTTTTGCCTACTGGAACTACGATTATTGTATCTTAATATAATCACCAAACTGCTGAAAGTAAAAGAAAAATATTAATTTCTTCAAAGCTTATTTTTAATATAAAAAATATATTAATCTCAACATGTTCAGCATTAATGACCTTTGATTAACATTCTGAGAATTTTTTTCTATCTATCAAACATACCATTTGATTTTTTTTTAGACCGATTTTAATTTGACCGCACTAGAAAGTATACGAAAACGTCAAACTATTGACACATAATTTTTAAAAAATAAGACTATAAAAGAAAATAATTAAGAGTAGTTCTTAGAAAGATATGAAGATTTGTAAATAGAGTTTATATCTTTTAATTATCTTCTAAAGCAAATTTTACTTTCAATAATGCTTATTTAATGTAACATAGCTTATCTAGATCACAATTTACAACAGTATTAATTACGCTTGTGTAACGGTAAAAGCAAAAAATATCAGAAGATTTCTACGTCTAAAAAATTTGCTATACATAAGGCTTGGAAAATAAATAGTTATGTTCCTTTTAAAAATGTAAAATGAATAACTTTAAAATTTTATTAAAATAAAATTTTCTTTAGAATATGAATAGTACGTAACAAATCAATTAATAAATGCAAATACAAATTTTTCAATAAATAAAAATTACAATACTACATATGAAGTATTTCGGTTTTTGAAGTCCATTCTAGAACAACCGTATGTTTTGTGTGTGTTTATATTTATCTTTTTTCAAAACAAAACGAACGAAAGGCTAAGTCTGTTAATTACTAAAATTGGTTGAGGAGAAAGAGGTATAGGAGTTATTAGCTGAACAAAAATGTATAAATATAATTATTTATATTACATAAAAATAAATATAAACTAAGGAAGATTTTAGGAAGTAAATTGAAGTTCTTCACCAAAACCCTTTTAGTATGCATAAACTAAATTCGATATTTTGGTTTCGTTTTGTAAATCGTTGATCGGGTCTTCGATGAATTAAATGTGGAAGAAGGGTAGTTTAAAGGAAGACAAAATCGAATGATAATCAATATCTTCATTATAAGTAGTTTTACAAAAATATGAAACAAAATTTATTCCAAATTTAATTTATTATTATTTATGTACTGTATATTTTTACAAAAATTTAATTTTTACCTTGTTATTTTGGGGTTTCAAGTTAAGCTCTTTATTATCATATATATCCACTTTAATGAAAGATTGGAAACTTTCTCCTAGATGACGGATTTTTGATTCTTTGTATTGTTAGGAAATGTAAAAATGAATACGCACACACAAGCTAGGATTCTGGGAAATACGCTCAGTCCATGTGTGCTATACGGACTATTTTCGTAAGCTCAAGATAAGGGCTTGTTATCCGCTCAGAGGAAGGGGTGGTTAATGGTGTTAGCCTTTCTCCAGGCTCTACCGGCAGCAATAAAACTGTTTGCTTCCAGCCAGTTCGGGAGGGATTGCAATCCCACTCAGTAGTGCTGGAACGAACCGAGGCTTTTCACACAGCATAAGAAGTTAATTGCTGTATCAGCCGACACAGATTCTCCAGCGGGGGCTGAATGTATCCAGTGAATGGGGGTAGTCGCAGCAAGCGGCTAACTTGAAGCAGAAGAAAAAGTTACCATGAAATCCACTCTTTCTATCACTTCAGTTTAGTAGTCTCTGTTTTTGGCGAAAACTTGGAGGAACTTAGCTGCTAAAGTTGTTCTTAAATGCTTTCAAAATTGTCTTCAAAGTTACATGCTTAACACAAAAAATGATAATCACCAAAAATTGTGAGCCTGTGTAAGCGCACGGATAACTTTTACGCCTGTGTTCGTTTGTCCGTCAACTCGCTGCACTACAATAAATGTAACTTTGAAAAGCCAAATTAATTATTGAGCCAGGTCAAACGATTGGGAGTGGGGTTTTTTTCGATTTAGTGGATCTAATATTAAGTTTGGAATAATGAAACTAAACTAAATTTGTTTATTCATTTATATTTAATTAACTAATTAATAAATTGTAATGTAATATAATAAATTATAAATTTAATTATATTCAAATTTTTTCCATTATTAACTGTGATGATTACATAACATATAAACAAATGGAGTTGTTTTTTTTACCGTCGTTCTTTGTTTTGTGAGATGTTCTTTGTTGGGGTTCGTTCAAGGTAGATCAAAAAATACAAATAAGTAATAAGTAAGTATATAACAAAATACTGAAAAGTATCTTTACTCAATTATTACTGAAATTGGATAAGTGGTAGAGAGAGGTTTGGAGGATAACCGACTTTAAAGTTCGCTATATTCACAATTATTAGTTTTTCGGAAAAAAAAAAATATTACAGTTTAAAATAGATGTTCAATATACATTTCATAGCCTTTATGTTCTGAAACTTTTTGAGACTGAGGATAATATTTCTGAATGTAAGAAGGAGATAAGCCTCTTTTCCTCTTCCGGTTGGCCTAGTGCCTCACCTTTTCTCCTTATAAACATTTTTTGCTTGTAAGTGCAAACCCGTTATTAACACTTATTTATACTTTTTTTTTATTTATGAGCAAAAGAGAGCAGACTATACAGTTTCGTCGTTTTTACTATGAAATACCAAGCTCTCAAAATGAAAACTAAAATATAATGAGATTTCAGGAATTTACTGGCGTTTAAAAAAGGTACAGACCATCTAGGGCGACCCCTAGTTAATATTGTTCTTTACGTATTGTTTATATTATATTTATTTATTGTTTTTCTGAATTACTAAACTTTCATCCTTATACAATTGAAATATAGAAAAATAGCTTTTTAAGCATTTCCTGAGAAACAATAGCTGTTTTGTACAATGCTTACATTAAGGGGTATTATCATACTTTCATTCACATAAGATATTAAGAGTAAGTCAAAGCTTATATTTTCTGCTGAAGCCTCTCTCTCTCTCGCTCTCTTGGAAGAATCTCTTACCCTCTTGATTTTTAAAAATTCATATCATAACGACCCCTAACCACCAATATGATATAGTTATATATAAAATAAAATTCGGCTCATCAATCACTGAGAGCGCAACCTATTTTCAGTTTTCGTTCTACTCTAAAGTACTTTAGCTTCTGCCACGATTTTACTCAGAAATAAAAAAAAATGTATTTATGTTACAAAAATCTATTTTACTTTGCTCCTTCAGATGCAGCGAATTTCTATTCTCTTGAATGTGCCAACTCATTTGCGAAATGTGGTGGGTCTCAACATCATAACTACTTCCGCAATCGTGGTTGTTCAAATGCTCACAGTTTCAATCAAAATAAAAATATGGTATAAAAACATTACTGAGTATTAGTGATTGACACATTGGCTGAAAAAAAATTGGTAGCAAACAGTTTCTATCTGTGTGGTAGACAATTAATCGAAACATGGATTTAGTAGGAGAAGTCCTGCACCGAAAAACGACATGTGTGGATGAAGTGTTCCCATGCAGAGTGAGAGAAACAAGTTAGTTTCGATTTTGCCAATGTGACGAAAACAGTTTTTTTTCCTCAAAGGCTTCCTGGTTCCCACGCAATCTATAGCAGCCCGAGGAGCTAATGAGGGTTCGACACCTCTGAGAGTGCCAGCGCTCGGCAGAAGAGCCATCCGAGAGGATTCGATTTCACTGTTGTCCATCCTTTCGGAGTCCAATCGATTAGGATCGGTACGTTAAGGTTCGCCCGCATAGCATTGACCGAAAGGCATTAAGTAGCGTTTAGCTTATCTTAAGAAGGCCAGGGAGAGGTTATCAGGTAACCTGTGTAACATTTACTTACTTCATGAGTTCCATCATGAATGAAATCGGGTGAGGGGGAGGGGGGCAGCAGAGGATTACCTGGCTGTAGATTCCGTCGAATGGGAACAGCGTAAACTAAGCGAATTTCCCTCCGGAACTTTTGCAAAAGCAATAAACACCCATTACTGTTACTGTTCAGTAGTTAGTAATGGGCTTATGACCATTATTTCAAAGATGGAATTATATACCAAATATCTTATGACTTATTTCTTAGTTCCTAAGGTCATCCATCAATCATCCAGCTTTGATTTTTCAAGTTATCAATTATCCTTAAATTTTATTTAAATACTTTGAACAGTCCAACTTACAGTAAGAGAANTATATATATATATACTGGAAATATATAGAGTATATATAGAAAATGAAACTCTCGCGGCTGCGATATGTAGCAACCAAGAACAGGTGGGATAGAGAGTGCAATGCACACACACACAAAAATCATCTTTCCGTTCCTTTGACTCCCTTCTGCCATACAACACCACAGTCTCTCTTCACTCCTCACCGACGAAGGGCGAGAGTAACCTTTGAATATTTTACTTCTTGTGTGTATTTTTCTTCTTCTGAGTGCACTACCTGTTCTTGATTACCATATATATATATATATATATGTTTTTTTAAACACACGGTATTGAATAAAAACGTTCTATGCAGAGTGCATTTTATAATGTGCTCTAAAATATATAATACATATGTACAATAATATAAGAGAAAAAATTTACATTGCAGTTAAATTTATAAAAATAAGGAAAAATTAACATAAAAACTCGTTTCTCATTATAGATGTAAAAATACTTACAAAAAACATTTATATAATGTATAAAATAACTAGTTTTTTTTTTTTTAATTTTTATAAAATAACGGAAAAATTAAATGTTATATTTGTCAATACCAGCCAAACCTAAATGTGTGGTCTGATTTCACCAATTTAAACTTCCGTTTATCAAACAAACTATAAATTCAGAACATTAATACAAGCATGAATTGTTTATATCAACCACACTAGACGCCACAAAACATAAACGAATTCGAATAAAACCCTTTATTCATATATTGGATAAGATCGGCGCTCATATAAGGAGTATTTTGAAAATCGCTTGTCTAAAATACTGAATCTTTTTTAAGACTACTAAGTAATTCAATTAATTTTTGGTTACTTTACAAAAATCTTCATTTCTTTCCTTAGGTCAGCTTTGGTTAATTCCTGAAGACATAATGTCCCTGGTCGTTAAATGCCTCAAATAAAAGGAAATTTTTTATGTTATTTTTTTGGTTATGCTTTATATATTATTTCATTATTATTATTTTTAGGTTTTAACTATGATCGTCTATTACAAAAGTATATACTAATTACGCTTAATAAATTATTACCGTTATTAACGCTAAAATAAATATTTAAGAATTTAATGGAGAACACTACAATGTGGGAAAGGGATATATATGTATGTATACAAACCAAATTTGATATTTAAGCTTATTTTTCAAACCTAAGAACGTTTTATACATGTGCTCTTGGAAAGGACGGTCGCTCATTCTCCAGCCGCTAAGCCAGAGTAGCATATCTTGTCTTCTCATCCTTTTCGGCTTGTCTCTTGAAATTAGTCATTTTGTGTTACCTTGCTTTAATGTATTGTTCAGGATATGGAAAATCATAGTTTACAAACTCCTGCCTTACTCTCATTTTCATATTTCAGTTCAGTATGAATTGCTTAAATAATTTTCTTCCGATAGCGACCTATAAAAACACCACAATCCCAATTAAACTACTGTCATACTAATGACGCGATGGTTCCAGGGGCACATTGGGAAAATCTTTGTAATATCCGCTCCACTAGGCCGACACATATATATCGGTGTCTGTAGGGGCGGGATCACTTGGAACGGAAGGCCTGTGCCGGCGGCCCGCTAGGACCTTGATGACTCTGGGAGAGCTACCCCCCAAGAACGCAGAACGAATCACTCGGGAACGCACATGTCACTCGGCTGTGGGGAGAGACCCACACCTTCCGCTTGCTTATCCCCAGGGAAATCCTTTAGTCATTCTTCAATCTTCCCCAGGAAGGTACAGCAGCCATTCAGAGGCTTAAATGGGTTTTACCTACCTCTCTAAAGCCTTTCGGATGTTTCATTGAAATCCATTCTAAGCATACAAACATCAATAAAATTATAAATACAAGCAATCTTTGATTATCCTTTCTCTTTTGCTTTTAAACTGATAACAACCTCTTGTCCCCAAATTCCTTAAATTTTTTTTTTATAAACTTTATTATTAATTACTTTCTACATGTTTTATATCTAGTAATGTGCTTAATATCCTTAAACTAGAGTTCATTTTCTAATCAGCAATAACTCATGTCCATGGTACAGAGAGTGGGGCGTTACCTTTTAGACGCGTAAGGACCAATAAAGGTGATTCATCACCCTAAAGTCAGTCTTAAGCCATCAAAACTTTCTAACTTAGTATTAATTAATAATATCCACAAATATTGTAATATGTATATGTTTTCAAAAATAATATTTTTAATAAGATTCCCCCATTTGAGGAAGTTTTTTTTTCCTCTCCAGTTATGATGCATCCACAATGATTAGTATCACTACAGCAATCTGCCTTAATCATTTAAAAAAAAACAAAAAAAAAAAACAGGCCTAAACTAAAGGGTAACTATATAAATTGAAAGATTAGAGACAAATGTTATCCTCTCATAGTAAAATAAATTCTAAATAAGAGAAAGACTTTAAAATTTAATTGGATGTTAGACAAAATAAAGAAGTATTAAGAAACACAAACATTTTTAATGAAATTACAGTTTTATTTGTTACAATTCGTATTTTATCCTCATTTCTTTTATTATAACTTGAAATAATAGATCAATGAATATGAATTCATTTATTTATAAATTTCTGTTATCTTAAAAAATAAATACATAAATATTTAAATATCATACCTTTTGTAATCCGTCTTCATTGGTTTCTGCAAACCATCTTCTGTTGGCGAGCACTTTCGGACATTGTCCATCCTCGTGGCCGAATACATGTGTTCACTGTCACTGTCTGTATTCAACTGCCTGTTGATCAGTGAACACATGTATTCGGCCACGAGGATGGACAATGTCCGAAAGCGCTCGCCAACAGAAGATGGTCTGCAGAAACCAATGAAGACGGATTACAAAAGGTATGATAGTTCTATATTCATTGGTAGTTATATTATCCAATTTTTTAGACCTTATGTACAGTAAGTTTTACTTCTAATATTGCAAGGATACCAAATACCTCTGTCAACATAATAATGTGCTTTCCTTTTTCCCAATCGTTGTCTGTACTACCCATTACATTTCCCAAATGAAAAGTACCCATATCATTTCACACCCAAATCCAGCAGGAATCAACGGCATTTGTAACTCGCCTTCTGACTCTATAGGCTCGTGCCATCCCTTGATGGCTTAGATCGGGAGAGCGATCCGGGGAATATTGAAAGGAGAAGAGACTTGATTAATTTGTGGAGGAGGAGAGCCGGTAATTACAGGAGCCCACTCCTTAGCCTTTGTCTGCAGGAGCCAGATATTGTGAGGTGACCTTCTGGTGCCAGTGACCTCAGACCATGCAGGGGCTTCAAGTGGTCCCCCGTTTGCTGCAGGCATTCACTGAAGATGGCAGAGGATCTGCGACACGGACAATCTCCTTCCCGTTGATACAAGCTGTTCTTTCTATACTTGAATGATATAAATATGAAGTTAGCGCAGAGGGCAATCAAACATTTCCTAAATTTTCATTGAGCTTGTTCATATGAAAGAAGTTTTGACAATAAACTTCATATTTGGTTTATTTTTGGAGAATCGTACAATATCGATTTTGAGGAGGATTGTAAATCCTAAATTGGTTGAAAAACTTTTACCATTGTAGCGGCCTGAAATCGCTTCGAAAAAAGAAAAACACAGAGCACGGCTAAGGAATAATCAGATGTTGACTGGATTCGTTCATCAGTAAAATTATTAAAGAGCATGGAATTATTTAATAACTTATTTAAGTATTAAAACTCCCCATCTAGGTTATCTTCTTCCACAGGCTTGAAGAATTCACTTGCTTTCCTTCAATGCTTAAAGACAAGCTTCTTATTTTCCACAGCTATTCATGAATTAGATTGGTCTTGGAAGTTTGGCTCATAAAAATATAGATGAAAAATATATTTTATCCGAGACTGAATCAAATAAATGATACTTAGCGGGGATAGTTAGTTCTGTGTATCATCAGCAGCTGAAATAAGCTGAAAATTTAGGTATAATTACAGCATCATATCTGAAATGCCAAAAAACTCCATACAAGTAACTGTAATATGTCGGGTTGCTTGTACTCAACTGGGCGAATTACTGAATGTATGGTCATTCTGTTGACAATGAATAAAACACTTAGAATACCAACACAATCAGGATATGTCTTTCAACGCCCAGTCACAAAAGAAGCAAATTCCGCCATAAAAAAAAGATTGGAAATGCATGGAAGTGGAGAATTTGGAGTGGAACGTTCCATGTGGAATTTACATTGGCTCTCTTCCACCTTCCTCGCATTATTCTAATACCTTCAGACTTGGAGAGCGAGCTGGCGAATGTGGGGTGGCGAGACTGGTGCCGTCCGGCCCGATAGTATTCTGAGCTCTCATATCTCTTAGCTCAGTTATCTCCTTGGAATCCCCAAAAAAATATTTTTCAATAACCCGAAGAAATCTCTTATGTAAGGTAGACGAATATTAAATCCATTCTTGAACAGTTAAATGTAGAAAATACAGTTGGAAAAATCAAACTTGAAACAAGTAGTTTAAATAAAACTCTTCTGTAATTTATAACACTTTTTATCAAAATGTTTTACCTTTTTTACAGTTATGTTGTACACTGTGAATTGATACTTTTAAATTTAGTTATTCACAGTAAACAAAAAAAAAGTTAAAGTCTCAATTAATCTCTTATTATATGAAAGATATAAGTCAATGAAAAAAGTAATAGTAAGGTCAGGAATTTGTATAAAAACATCAGGTGATATCATTTCCCATAACCTCAAGGATTTTTAAATTATAAACTCAAGAAATTATAGTTTATTTTAAATTAGCCTAATTTTGGCAAATCATTTTTTTTAGCAGTAGATTTGTGGTAGTTATTGAGGATTATTTCATAAAAACTCAAGATATTCACATTTATCTCATGATGAATGGATACTATGAAAGGAGCTAAAAATAGGATATATGTATATTAAAGCGCCATAAATATTTAATTTATGGAATGTAGGATCGGTGAAGATCCGTTGATTTTTTTCGATAAAAGCTTTAAAATGTATTTGGATATTGGAATAAATAAAGAAATATTCGGAAATACAAACATTTTAATGAAATTATGATACAAACAAAAACCATGTATGATACGTTAGAACACTGATCTGAAGTATTTAATGTGAATGCATTTTATAAGAACACTTGGATTTTATACTTTTACGTTCATAGTTTTCACCGGCTAGTAAATTTAATTTAGTCATTTACTTTTATTTAGTGATCTGTCTAAATTAATCGAAAGCTGTATCACTGTAAATCTACTAATACGTAAGTATAAGAAAAATCGACTGTATAATAAAAAAATAAATATATACAATAGTGTCAGGTCGACACACTTTTCAGTAAAATAGTCACAACCTGATAAATTTATCCCCAATCAAATCTGTAACAAACTATAAATAAAAAACTTTTTATATCATTAAAATTTGAAAACAATAATGTGCATTATTGATTATTTATTTCTTATAAAGAGGAAACTCATTCAGTTTTTCTCCAGAGGAATTTAAAAATTCAGGGAGCTTCAGGAACGGTTTCCTTGATAAGGATGTCTGAACAATATTAGGGGTTTTCTCACATGTAATTCAATCGGAAGATGGAAATAAATCTAGACAAAGAAATGTTTATTTGCCATTCGTTTAGTAAGAAATGTGGCATGTAAACTATTTGCCTTCGAATACAAATCTCTCTGGCGTTTTGAAAAGGGCATTCTTGTGAAAGAGGTCGAATTTCTCGTCTTGCATATGTAGCTCGCTGGCCCTTTCATCTGGAGGGTTGTGCAAGCTGGGAGTGGGCGTGGGCCATGACGTCAGAATATGTTTTGGCATACCAAGAACAACGTCGCTCGATGGCTGATAAGACCCAGAGGCCAATACGGCAAACAATGGCTGTATAAGAACTATTTAACCCGCATTATATTATGAGATTATTTTGATATATTGATTTGTTTCTCAGTTGATTTGTTTCTCGAGTACACATTCTTCCTATCAAGAAAATAAAAGAAAAATAAATAAAAGACATTTTTTAAATAGTTGTTAATACTTTATTTAATAATGTAAGTAACGGCATAAACCTAAATGTTTATGTAGATGTAAGCTTAGTCATACAGATTTATTCCAGATGACAAGTTCCCTCTCGCCTTCATGTTAACCCTGAAGATGGCTTATAATGTAAACAGAAACGTTGGTAGATAATAATTTTAAAAATACACTTTTTTTTTAAATAGAAAGTTTGTAGATCAACCTTAACTGAACCCAAAAAAATTATCTACTAAATATATACGGCGTGGAAAATGTATTCAATTTTATAACATCAATATGACATTGTCAGGTTTTTTCGTTGTTTTTAACGATACCCGTATTCTTTCTTCCCCAATAGTTGCCTGGCTGTATAAAAATACATGGCTTTATGAAAATTAATCTTTTTTTTAAACGATTTTCTGCTTCCTGGAGTCAGCATTTATATATTCTTGTTGAAATAATGTTCTATCACGCTGGTGTTGTTGAATATAATTCTTTAAAAATAATAATTCATTAAGTGAATTTGTTGACCATTCTTCTAATGAATTATGTCTAGTAATAGTTATTGGGTAATTAGGTTTTTTTTTAGCAAAGATCCAAAATCATGTTTAACAAGAGTAAAACATTTACAGCGTCCCATAGAGGTAAGTAGGGCTTGTGCTGAGAGGTAGAGGACCTGCAAGTACCCTGAGGTCAAGTCCTCGACGTCGTCCTCCCCGGTTTACGCTTTGCCAGCTCTCTAACCTACAAATCCGAAGGTGCGGGGGACTTAGTCATTCACTCTCCCTGACTACTCAAATCCCACCAGGAGAAACCATGTTTTTTCCACTCGTCTTCCCCAAGTCTTCATGAGTCAGTTGCCTTCACTCAACTCTTCTCACAAGCCAACCGACTTAACTATACATGTGCAACTAAAAATTGATTTTCAACTAATCTCGAGATCTCATTATGATATGTAAATGTCTTTATATATATAATCAACTTTATTGATGCACTTTTCGCTGGAGCATTGACTCATTTATTATATATCACTTACCACTCATTGGTGCATAGATTGCCTTCAGCAATCAACAATGATTATTATGTTATAATGTTGGTAGTTTGCCTAATTTACTTTAACGCATATATACACTTTCACATATATTTTGCTTATAAACTATGTTGTCTATTGTTGTATAATTTAAGAGAGTAAGGACAGGGGAACTATTTAAATAGATGGGAAGGTTTCATTATTCCGGAGTGCTTTTAAAGTAAATAAATATTTTGGAAAAGCGATTAAGACTACTTTTGGAGTGGTTTGGAAGTTCGAGTTGAAGTTCTGACGCTCTCTGTGTCTCGTCAGAGGCTAGAATAAAGCTCAGAATCCACGGAGAAGTGGCCTTGGTGAGCCATCCTGGACTAGATTTCTATGTGAGGCTTCGTACGAGTAGTCTCCTCTTACGGCAGACCTCGGACGTGCGCTACTGGCATCTTCTTTGTCCGGGAAGTTTTGCGTTACGTGAGCTTGGAGGTTCCGGAAGTTGGAGGTTATCGGCCAACGAAACTATCGAGAATTTGAACTATGTTAGCCGGAATTTCGAAACCTTCCTCTTTTCACCTCCCTCCTCCATTACATAAAAAATGTCTACCCAGCAGACATTTATAGTCGGACAAACTTTGTTTTTTTCCTCATCTCCAGAGTGCTTACATAAGCTGAAAGAACTTCCACAGGATTCCACATTTTCAATTTTATCATAATAATTTAATTTATTAATACTTCTTCACTTATTTAATATAATTATTTATTATAACTACTGCACAAATTCAAGACACAACAAATTGATTTCTTATAAATTAGAAACCATAATATTATGTCATTTAAGACTTATCTTATGCGTAGGAAGCATAAGTTATGAGTTTTTTTATTATTTTATATCTCAATTTATGGTAAATTTTTTATTTATTTATTACATTTTCAGTAGAGAATGAAATTACTTTGGCCAACAATTTTTACAGCTCACCAATTCTTGTAAGAGGTTCCTGAACATTCAGTTTAAAAACTTAAATATTGAGCAAACAATTATTGAGAGGGAATAGAAAATAAAAAACTATTTTAGAAAAAAATTTATATGCCAATTCTAAAATGACTGTGATAGCCAAAATACAATAGAATATTTAATTTAAAATGATATCAGGAGAATTTTGTNGGTAGTATAACTGGAAAGTACACCGGCCCGGATATTGAGCAAACAATTATTGAGAGGGAATAGAAACAGATAGTTTTTTATTTTCTATTCCCTCTCAATAATTGTTTGAAATTTTCGTGGGATAAAATACCACAACTAAATTAAATATTTTTAAATATTGAGCGGTTTTGTGCACTATTTCATGTCATGTTCTGAGTCACTTCAGTAGGGTTTCATAATATTATATGCCAATAAAAAAAAAAAAATTTTACTTTAGTATTTTCTTTTATTTAACTTTAGCCCATTTATAGCGGTAATTTTTAGCTGTAGGATGAATAAACACTTTTTTCCTGAAAATATATTTCAGATTGTCGATTTCAGAAATTTTAATATGCAAAAGTTATTTTTGCGCGTAACATATAAATGAGAAAAAAAAACTGCTTACCTTTTGAGGTGAGACAGGAATATAAAATTTGCCACTTTCAACGTAGAACTGTATATTTGTTTTTTCTCCTCGCTATTAATTCACTATAATTAGTAAGTGAGTTTATGAGCGTTATGGGAAAAACAGACCAATTTATCACTCATTCTTACTTAAATCCATTTATTTATTTTTCAAGTTGCTGTCGTTTTTTTTCCCGATAAAAAAAATTTTAATTTTTAATTTTATTTACTGCGTCAGTCAAAATATTTGTCATCCCTCCTCTCTCGTCTCCATCTCAAAGCCAACCACTATCTACCGGGCGGTTCACCAGATTAATAAAACAACACAACCTACTTTCCAAAACCCATTTAATGGCGCAATGAACGGGTCTGTGATTCACGACTCCATTAACAGGAGAATATAAGAGCTGTTATAAACGAGTGGTCAGTAAGGAAGTAACATAACACTGAACCAGTTCACAGTTACGCCTCACAGAAAAGGGCAAGGTTGCTGAGAGCTGTTCACTTCCTCCCCTTCACTGCTCCCTAATGACACTAAACATTTTTAAATATTTTTATTAAATATTTAAA
>KZ807320.1:435927-448833 GCA_000696205.2 Oncopeltus fasciatus | reverse complement strand
ATTGATATTGTATGTCATTTTTTTTTCTCTAATTCATTGTGGTGATCAAATTACAAAATGTTTTAATTTAACAGAATGTAATAAATAAATAAAAGTTAAAAAAAAAAAAAAATTTAGTCCCTTTAAACGCAATTGCATTAGATTCAGAGTCAGAAAGTAAGAATATGCATAATAATTGTTCTTTTGACAAAATTTGACATATAGGATCTCAAATTGCAATTTCTGCTGCTTCCCAGCCGAGTCACACAATCATAAAAACGATTCGGCCTGAATGTTCTCTTGCCCTTACGTTCATAATTTTCATTTTTGCACAAAGTAAATTTTAATGACTGTTCAAATTTAAATCTTGCGACTGCTAAACTAAGAGCAATTCGAGTCTATTGCTCGAAGGGAATGGTGTCTATTTGTGCAGAAAGAATAATTTTATGTAATTATTCTGATGACATTGACACGTGGCTTGCATGTGTTGTATCTACAAAGAATTTCTGCTAATATTTAATAAATGCCCACTCCTGAAAATGCAGCGAAGCTCCACTACAAAGAATGGGCTTTAACCTGACAAGCAACTCTTAATTGCGAACTTTTCTTAAACCTCAGGGATAATAATTTATTTTTAAACACAATACATGTCGTTACATTTATGACTTTAAATGTCTGCTGAAAATAATTATTCTGTATGCATGGCAACCAACAGCCAAATAATTCTATGAAAGTATGTTTTCTAGGAGTTTATCAGACATCTTATTGAATTACAATCACAGCATAAAATAATTAATAATAAAATAAAAAACTATTTTAGAAAAAAATTTATATGCCAATTCTAAAATGACTGTGATAGCCAAAATACAATAGAATATTTAATTTAAAATGATATCAGGAGAATTTTGTAATTATTAAAAATGTAAGAGTAAAATTGTTAGGTAATGTCATCCCTTATTTATAAATTTGGCTGTTCCTACTACATTTTTCGCTTGGAAATCGAAAAGCATTTTTCAGAATGCTTTCTTGAATTACATCGAATAAAATGCTATTGTGAGTATTTATAGTAATATATTTTATAAGGTTTGTGACATAAACATGGCCTTTTATTGGTAGGCTCTTTTAATGTATCGGGATGTAAAGTTAATGTATTCACCGAGATAAATCCTTTGATAATTACTGCTTGATAGAGAACGAAAGACCTTTGGTTATGTCACTCTTAAAGGTCAGTGAAGATGAGAATTTCATTTCCTGTAATTATAATCTTATGATCTAACGTTAACAATAAAATTGTAATTATCTCTAGAAGTATTTCAGTTTGGTTATTTCTCATATGAGAGCAGGGGTAACAGATGCCTTTTCATTAGTACTTCCAGAGTGAGCTGGAAGGAGGAAATCTGGAGAAGATTAAAAATTCGACAAAGCTCATCAAATATCATCCCTTAAAAATGTTCCATCGCAAAAACAAATAATGTCAAATGTAAAAGTTTATAGGGTGTAGTCTGGTATATCTGTATAACTATTGCCCTGCCTTTAATGTATCTGTCTAACCGCATTCATGTATGAAAAAGTTTAAAACCAATATACCTAATCAAGTATTTGAACCTTTAATTGATGAGGTGACCAGAATCAGTCCAAAGAAGCGACATTATTTTTAAAGGCAGAAAATCATTTAATTTAAAAGATTGGAATTGTAGAATTTGTGGTATAATATTTTTTTTTTTTTTTTAAATGATCAAAATTATTTAACAAAGTTAATAGCAAAAAAAAATGAAGTACGACAATAAAAACAAACTTGTTGGGAGAATTTGGGGAGAGAAAAAAACTTGTTGGTTAAAAAAAAAAAAAAA
Organism: Oncopeltus fasciatus; assembly: GCA_000696205.2. Taxonomy (NCBI): domain Eukaryota; kingdom Metazoa; phylum Arthropoda; class Insecta; order Hemiptera; family Lygaeidae; genus Oncopeltus; species Oncopeltus fasciatus. The sequence goes on along the minus strand of KZ807320.1, from coordinate 447,004 downwards.
AAATTATAAGCTTTAAGTCAATAAATATACCAAATATTCGAAATACATAAAATCAGAAAAGTCAATCGATTCAATTTAAACCCATAGATAAGTCCTTACAATCCCACACGAAACTCTTCTATAAAATCCGTAGAGAAAAAAAATGCAGAACCTCCTTCCTGATAAGACATTAAGGAATAAGGACAGCTACCTTACAGAGGAAAGTCTAGGAAAAGTGTCATTTCTACCACTGTCAATTTTATTTTATTTTATTTTTTAAGCCAAATAAAAAATCAAACAAAATAACTTATAAAGGTTATGGAATGTCAAACAATATTAAATCTCATATTGAATTGATTGAATTCTCATAGTGTTTACTACTAAGTTGGTAGGACTCTTATGACACGTGCAACAGACTTTCTCTGTGCTCTTAGCAGGAGTTGGCGGGGACTTCGCGAAGCGCCCCCATCGAGGGGAGGAAGCAGGAAAAGCACACAGTTGTGATAGCTAGCTTACGATGGGGTGGTGGGGGACTGAGTGGTGGAGGTCGGGCGGAAGAAGGACCGGGTGTGCGAGCTTACGAAACCCGGGGCTCTTGCGTAAGGGGCGGGAGAGATCTCCTGGGTCCTCCATGTCTTTCAGAATGTCACCTTTCTCTGTCTCAGCAGGGAATGTGTTATCTTTCTGGAGCTGTGTTCTCCCTCTGTCCCTACCAACTTCTCTGTCTCAGCAGGGAATGTGTTACCTTTCTGGAGCTGTGTTCTCCCTCTGTCCCTACCGACTTCTCTGTCTCAGCAGGGAATGTGTTACCTTTCTGGAGCTGTGTTCTCCCTCTGTCCCTACCGACTTCTCTGTCTCAGCAAGGAATGTGTTACCTTTCTGGAGCCCTCTGTCCCTACCGACTTCTCTGTCTCAGCAGGGAATGTGTTACCTTTCTGGAGCTGGGTTCTCCCTCTGTCCCTACAAACCACTTGTTTTACATATATAGCATAATACACATTTCACTCATTTATATGTTTTTCTTTAAAATAAATTTAATCTCATAATCCTCCAATGTGTGATATATTCTACAAGAAATGCAAAAGGAGCCAGAAAAGAAAAAATCTTACTAGCTCAGCCGGGAATTGAACCCGGGTCTCCTGCTTTTCGGGAAGGTATGCTGACTCCTACACCACCGAGGCATTCTAGATAATCTAGCCTCTCCCTCACTTTACTCCGAGTCTAAATCCCCAAGTTTTTTTTTTTTTTAATCAAACTTTTATTTATTTATTACATTCTATTAAATTAAAACATTATGTAATTTGATTACCACAATGAGTTAGAAGAAAAAAAAGACATTCAATATCAATCACATGAGGAGAGAATGTGACCAATGACACCACTCTCAATAATCCCCAGCACTAAACAATTCAAACGGGGATGACTGCCAGACGGTAGACATTTTGTCCAGCAAAACAACTTTGTGTAGGCCATCACATAGCTTCTCTGTTAAAATTTGTTTTAAATATAGCAAGTTATATGTTATAAACTACTCTTAATATATGAACTTTTATGTTTTTACCGTTTCTTCTTCCGGGTTGGACCGTGTCAAATTGGTGTTATTTGCCGAGCTTTCGCACATCATGTGATGGCTTCTTCAGGGCTGAAAAGAGAAGTCTGACGACCGTCGAAGCCTACGTGAACATCTAACCAACCTGTACTGGGAGGATGTTGTTCAGACGGAAGAAGAAACACATCATGTGATGGCTTCTTCAGGGCTGAAAAGAGAAGTCTGACGACCGTCGAAGCCTACGTGAACATCTAACCAACCTGTACTGGGAGGATGTTGTTCAGAGAATGAAGATCATTCTCTTTTCAGCCCTGAAGAAGCCATCACATGATGTGCGAAAGCTCGGCAAATAACACCAATTTGACACGGTCCAACCCGGAAGAAGAAACGGAAAATACTTCTGACGACCGTCGAAGCCTACGTGAACTTTTATGTTGTTTTTTTTTTTTTTATGTGATGAAACTTTTATATTGCTAAAAATTATCTTCTCAGCTTGGAAATAATTATTTGAGAGACACCAGGATGTGGAAGGCGTTCTTGCCCTCAAGTACACGAAGGGCGCATGTGAAATCCAGCTGTAGGGCCGAAGGTTAGCTCACATACGGGATGGCCTGGACGCGAGGGAGTGGCTCGCCTGCATTCCGCCCAGGTCAATTCGCCTCACCAACGGCGCCCGCCCCCACGACTCCTTTCGGTTTCCGCGACAGCTCTTACTTCTCATTAGTACCAGGCCCCAGTCTTGGGGGACTTTCCACTTGGCTCGCCGAGAAGGAAGCCGTTTTCTTTGAAGAGCTCAAGTCCGTCGCTCACGTCAGCTGTGACTCTAAAGATTCCTTTCACTCCATTAAATGTAAGAAGAGAGAAAAAAAAACTCACTTCCATAAGAGTATTTTCACCTATAAACTAAAAAGAATTTAAATAAAATAAAATATCAATTAATGATCCGTTCTCTCCGGTTCTGCACATTGAAGAATATATTTTAAAAAGTAACTTCCATGGTAAGGTAGACCCCTTATTTTTAAAATACAGGATAAGGAAGGGAGGGTTTAAAGAAGGACCAAAATTTATCATATTTTCGTTATAATGTCAACGAAAAAGTTTTAAAATCATCCCTTAAAAGTTTAAGAAACTTTATTGGTGTAAAATTTAATTTACTGACATTCTTAAGGAAACTAATGTGACTACCAACATTGAACGCATCCCCACTCTTTTGCGTTTTATTTTATTTGTTGAATTTTTTAACGAAACCTGTGAAAGTTACCCAGCTCTTGCGTAATGGACTTTTAAATACAGAAACCGAAATCTGTATTTTACAAACGGTGGGATAAATTCGTTTTTTGTTGATATTTGATGATGGGGATATTGGGATTAAAGAAAGACCAAATTTATAATCATATTATCTTAGTTTTAATAGGTATAAAATTAATTTTTTGGCACATAAGTGTTTCTTATAAAAGCATCATATAAAGGACGATTTTTACGAATATAACTACTTAAGTCGAAGACTTACCATATTATTCGTTATCTCGTGTAATGGATCGGTAAAAATCCAAGATTTGTTTGCTAAAGTCGTATCGTAGTACAAATAATTGCTTGTTTAGCTTGAAAGAAATTCGGCAAAAGTAATAGAACTAACTGTCAATATAACTAACTGTCTTGCACTCCAGTTCAATTGCAGTACACATGAAATAGTCCTAGTAGATATATGCAAATCATTAGTATCCGTGATTAATGCACTTTAAATCGAGAACTTACACACAAAGAGATAGATATATATTTTCTGTAGATAGATAGATACATCATTTCTTCTGGATTACGCATATGGAGACACGAAAAAGCACTGCCAGTCTTCGTATTACTCATTACGCATATAGACAATATATATATACAAACACAATAATGTATATACTAATGTAAATAAATACTTCTATAGTTGTAAAATTGTCTAGTTTTGTTAGGTCTTTGTAGTTGGGCTGTGAGGAAGATTTTTTTTTCCTACGCAGGGGTGAATGGCCAAGTAAGGAGGCCAGGGATGAAGAAAGAAATGGTGTTTGTCAGGGGGGCGAGGATCGAAAAGTGCAGTCTAGGCGGAGTTCCGCCAAAATCCCGCTAGCACGCCCCCCTTGCATTAATTACAATAGTAACGAGGGTCCGGTCCACTGCACACCGGGAGGTCTCTCTCGGCACTACCTACCGAACGTCCTGGGCACTTCTCTGCTCTCCTACTGTCAGGAGTGACTCGAGAGAGAGAGACTCCGTTCTCCACTCCCTCTCTAACCACACTTCGCGACAGAAACCTCTGGAGACACCTGGAAGAAGAATACGATGAAGTGATTTGGAAATATTTGGTTGACCGTCGGCCTTTATCTGAAAGGAATGGTCAGGGATTTGGTCTTCGGATTTGTATAAATAAAAACTAATTGGTAAACAAAAATGTTTTTAATTTTGCCAACCATCCATGCCAACTATATATTTCGAAATCTAAACTAAAAAGTAATTTTTTTCCTGACTTAACTCTATAATTGTGTAAATAATCTAAAAGGTTATTTCCACCACCAATGAATAAAGAACTATCATACCTTCTATTATCCGTCTTCATTGGTTTCTGCAAATGGCCAACAGAAGATGGTTTACAGAAACCAATGAAGACGGATAATAGAAGGTATGATAGTTCTATAATTGTGTCTTTATAACCAGCTACTTTTCATTTTTTCAGACCATTTTTGTAAATACCTTCCAGAAAACTGAAATCGAATATTCTCCTGTTTTGTGATTTTCAACAACTGCTGCTTAAATTGACTTAATTTGTTTTAAAATGACTAACAAAGATCTAGATCATGGTAAAATTATATGGTTAAAGTTCCTCACAAACTTTCCCAAACTCAGGAAGCCTGCTTCTAACACATCATCCTATTTACCAATTAGACTTCTTCCTTTACTTTTCAAGGGATTTAAGAAAGTTCTTCTAATACGAATGATACCTATTATAACTTCCTTAAATATTCGTCCTTATCATAAGTTCGGCTTCCGATCTCAAAAAAAAATAAAAAATTGTCATAAGTATTTACCGTTCCTTCTTCCGGGTTGGACCGTGTTAAATTGTTGTTATTTGCCGAGCTTTCGCACATCATGTGATGGCTTTCTCTCATTTTAAAAATAAATATCAAACAAATATATGTTTTAAAGAGTTACATATTTTACATCACCGACTTATTCTGTGACGAACATTTTACCATATAATTTTAAAATGACTAACAAAGGTTTAGATCATGGTAAAATTATATGGTAAAATGTTCGTCACAGAATAAGTCGGTGATGTAAAATATGTAACTCTTTAAAACATATATTTGTTTGATATTTATTTTTTAAATGAGAGAAAGCCATTATTGTTTATCTTTACATTTTCGCTAAAAAAAAATTCAAAAAATAATAATAATGGTTACAGATCACACTTCTAGTTCTTTTGCTGATTTTACAATGAACAATGATTTCTAGACTATTCCATTTATGAATGTGGTAATTTTCAGACCGTATTTTATATATTCACAACTAAGCTTAACATATTTATTATGTTAACAAATTTTAATCTAATCGCTGGAGGGAACAATAATTCTAAAATGTGTGAACACTAAAGTTTCTTGCAGACTGACAGAGTAGGGGAAGCACTGGTGAGTTTAATCAGCGTTCTTTAAAAATCTTATACAAAAAAACCCAGTAAAAACCTTTTTTATGGACGGAAATTATTGTACTTAAAAGTGTCTTCCCACCAGTATACTGAATCATGTGGGTCACACAGGTTCATGCTGCCGTATGAGAGATAGAGCTTCACGGATACTCGCTAATGACGGCAGTGGAATGCAAGAAGGAAAAGATTATTCCCTAATGATAGGATGGACGCCATGTCCAGTAATGCAGAAAGAGTACGGGGAGAGTAATGCCTCCAGCCGGGAGTATATGACTGCGGCTTGTATATTTATGTCCGCCATGGTGGTCTGGGGAACGTGCATGACGAATGTTCCCATCAGTCTGAGTGAGTCGTCGTCTCCAGGCTACAGTACACATGGTCTTGAGTCGCTTTTCCAAGGTTCCTATGGAAACATCTCACCCCGGGAAAGATAAATATCTTCCCTTGCACTCCCGAAACATGTGTGTGTTATATTATTCTCACATGTAGCAATTCTTTTTCTCCGACATAAATCTGCCAATCAGAAAATATCAAAATCAATAAAAAGCCAACTTCGCCCTAAATCTATACTTTCTTTATACAGAAAAAAAAACTTATAGAGATAAAATAAATATCTTACCCAGCTAACATAAAACAAGTTCAAATGGAGAGTTTTTTTTTTTAATCTTGGATATTGTTTTTGTCAGGGTTCGGTCAAGGAAAATCCAAAAAATACAAATTTAAAAAATGTACGTTTCGGCTTAAGTTTTAGGCCATCTTCAGGGCTATCATGGAGACAAGAGGAGACACCCTGTCCCTAGGTTCACATTTTCATGACTCAATTTTCATGTCTGAGTCATTTTTACATATTCAGTCATGGAAATGTGAACCTAGGGATAGGACGTCCCCTCTCGTGTTCACGATAGCCCTGAAGGTGGCTTACAATGTAAGCCGAAACGTCGGCAGATAATTTTTAAAATACATTTTTTTAAATTTGTATTTTTTGGATCTACCTTGACCGAACCCTGACAAACAAAAAACATTTAATAATAAAACATGTTCTTTTAATTGATAGTGTTTTTTTTAAATTATTAGTTAGCCTTTAAACCACTTAGGGTCATGGAGGGAGGGGCTATCTACAGAGTGCCATCCCATTCTAAACATCTATGGTTCAGAAGAAGCTTGTATTTATCGATTAAAGCTTGCCCTGGGAGGGATTTGAACCCGAAGCGCCAGGATTGCGAGACCCGAACTGATCCCTAGAGCCACCCTGGCGCCTCTTATAGATGCACTTAAACTTAGACTCAATGACTACAATGTTTATAAAATCTATCATTCTATTTAAGAGCTTTTTGAATAAGTTCTAGAGCTTAATAATCTTTCATAATAATGGACAATCTTTCACTGGACAATCTTTCATAATAATGTGCTTATCAATGAAAGATTGTCCAGTGCGGGTTTTGAACCCGCAGCGCTAGAATTGCAAAATCCAAACGGATCCCATAAGCTAATCAATTAGTCTGTGAAACCGCTTAAATTAGCTAATATTACTCTTGAACTAGTTAATAATTCAAATTATACATATTTCAATTGACTTTATAATATAAATTATATAAGTAGGCTTAAGGTTCTGACTACTCAATGATATACAATTAATTTAGATTGATTTAATAACTTGCAGACCTGCTACATATATACACTCTATGAGTGGAGAATCCACACAACCAATCTGTTTAGTCTTATTTTACACTTAGCATATATTAATAAATACTTCCATATAAATTCTACAACTATAGGATATTGTGGAAAATAACTAAAGAATGATTTGATTGCGTTGATTTTTACATTGAGACATCTCAAAATTAATTTAATGGTCAAGGAATATTTTATGGGGAGAATGAAACCCAGGGGCTGAGATTGAGTGTGCTTTCGCCTTAAAATAATTAGTGCCAAATTACATTATTGATAAATATTTTTAATAATAATCAATTGAACTCATTCATGATCAGTGAAGACTGAGAAACACTCCTGAATAGCGGCACCAATCGTGAAAATTTTGATTTTCATGTGGTGTATCAGGTAAAAAGGTTGCAGAGAATAAGATGTAACGAACTTGCACAAATTGTCCATCTACCTTTAAAGCGGATTTACCTTGATCAACCGGCGGTTTTTAAATTGATTACTGAAATTGGTTACCCATATTTTTCTATTACTTTCTCGTAAAAAAACGAAGATTATAATGCAATTACCCGTCGAAAATCATTCAATTTGAGAGACCATTAAACGTAGAAAATCAATAACGAAATTACCTCCATTTTTCGTCCGATCAATTGAACTACATTTTGGAGAGAGCTGTTTACAAACAAGGCGGGCATCTTGTGGTAGACATTTCAGCCTCTACTGGCATCTACTCCGACCTTGATAAAGCCCTAAGAAATATGGCAGACTCAAGATGGCTATCAAACACTTCGGCAGTAATGGAGTTTTCTCAACATGAGAGAGGCAACTTGTCTTTTGTTGTACAATTTTGTATTTTACATGATACATATTTTAAGTTGTTTTGCACGTACTACGTAAGGCTAAATTTTTGAAACTATAAGGTTTTGGGGAATCTCTTATTTTCAAATTATAAAAACAAAAACCGCTATTTAATATTTATAGTACATAAATGCCGTAATACTCAATTTTCTAATGTTTATATTATATAACATTTGTAAGGAAAACGCTTATTAAAGAATGTAATTTTGGATGTTGAACGTTTCCACCTCCTTGCCGTCTAACTGTCTAGAGTCACTCTTAAGGTCTTACCATCAACCCTTATATCTTTCTCTAAAGTGTATGATTGAATTAATCATTTATCCTAATTCATGACCACATTGATAACATGAAATGTGCTTAGCAGCCCTCATGAGATGGACTTTTGTTTTTAAGTATGCAAAGGAAGAAGGTTTTGGGGTCAATAATAGTGGGAGAACGTGGGCGCGGAGGAAAAAAAATATTCAGATAAATTTACATTCAAAGTATTTATGTGGATATTTCTTCCTTTGGCTGTCTTATGGGGAGGCCCCATTTCGACACGCCTTACTTCATAACCCTGAGTTATCAGTTAAGAATAGTAACATTCCACTGTCATAGCTTTACAAGAATATAAAAACTTATATTAACACTTAGAATGTAATGTTTTTCAACAATAAATGGTCAATAAATAAATCATAATAATTGTTGATTATCTACTGTTCTTACCTCCATAGTTTGCCTATAAGAAAAATTAAGTTCTACTGAAAAAATTTGACATCTATCAGATTTTCGCCATTTTTATATGTTTGAGTTTCCTTGAGATCGAAAAGAGTGTTTTGAAAAGTGTTCAGTAAGCACTAACGTTTGTTTGTATTTCAGTGTGTTTGAGAGTGAGAAAGAGAGAGATAGAGAGCGTAGATGCATGCTCGTTTCGCGGTCTCTGGATTTGTAGTGATCAAATGGCCCAACGGACAAAAGCGCTATTTTGAAAATTTGTAGGAAAAGGGGTAAGCAAAACGCTCTTCAAAGATAATGTGAAAACAGTGCACGTATGGGGCTGTACACTAATCTATACTTTACAACAAAATACTTTATTAAAAAAGTTTTTGACCAAGAGCACCAACGATACAGAACAAAATTCCTAGGAGCGTTCTCCTACATGCCATTGGACAATCCAATCTTATGAAATATAAAGGAAAAGAATTTGTACAATAAGAAAAATTATATTTATTGTTATATACCGATTAAATGATTTGTCTAAATAGACGTTACATAAACTAAAAGAAAAAAAATTGTATAAAAATGGTTTGGTAAACTCCAAAAGGGCATAAGAAAAATAAAATGTTTATTGAAATAAAGTTTTATATTTAACACGTAACTCAATTCTTAGCCTATAAATAATAATGAGTCATATATTTTCCTACGTGACGGACTTAAATTTTTTTTTATCTGGAAAATCAGTGAGTTTCCACATATAGAGGGCGAGATATATAAGGATCTATATATATGTATATATAAGGATCTCTCCCTAAATATAGGGAGAGATCCTTATCCTATATTTTAGTCCGTATTTAGAGTAGAGGAGCAGTAGTGAAGGAGTCCACAAAGCACATGTGACATGCAAATGTTCCTCACTGACTTATTGTGTGTCCGAGTGAATAGATTGCACTATTATGTTTAAACAGTGAACATTGTTGCAATTAACGAGGGCCTTGCACAAAAGACAGGAACCCAACACTTCCGACGGGAGGCCTTGCTCTGACCCAGAGAGATATGGCGGCGGTGGGAGCTGTGTCGCTCTTGGCCAATCGACCCGGTGCAATAACTATACCATTTAGGCAACACTGCACATTACACTCACCCCGGATATTATAATTGATTTATAAAGCGTACCAAATGGCTACGCCTTAGTACCTATATTGTTACTAAAAGTTTTACTGATATATCCGGGGCTTCTTGCCACATGCCAAATCCCATATAAGCTTATTATCGCTGAAAAGTGTTTGAGCAGAGAGAGAGAGAAAAAAACAGTGGTAATCGAAGAAGACAGGTGCAGTAATTATTGACTTATAGTTTATAGTATGTTGAATCATATATGGCCATGTAAATGATATATAAAGAAATATACTGAGAGATGGATTTCTTAATACGTTGTTCACGTAGGCTTCCACAGTCATCAGATGTATGTAAAGTTTTTGATGGTTGCCGAGCTTTCGCACATCCTGTGATGGCTTCTTCGGGGCTGAATAGAGAATGAGAGCTGTCTTCAAATCCAGGGGTATTTATACCCGGCGCTGTCCGGTCCTTGGGCGAAGCCTGCCTTTCCATTGGTTTATCCTGTTTTCCTGCTCACTGATTGGCCGGATCCTCTTATCAGGTCCAGCCAATCGATAAGAGGATCCAGCCAATCAGTGAGCTATAAATACCCCTGGATTTGAAGACAGCTCTCATTCTCTATTCAGCCCTGAAGAAGCCATCACAGGATGTGCGAAAGCTCGGCAATCATCAAAAACTTTACACGGTCCAACCTGGAAAAAACTTTACATACTTCTTAATACGTTCTTATAGAGTATCCGCGATATCAAATTTCACTTTCAGCATTTTTCTGTTCGTCCCCGATAAATGCAGGTGAATTGAGGCCCACGAGGATCCTGTTGGGCTGATTGGCGGACAATAACACCGGGAACGAGGAAATTGCTGGGGGGGGGGGGGGAGCCGGTAGTCGATCGGAAACTGGGGCGTGACTTATCCAATCCCGGGTAAGGACCACCCTCGAGAAGGCTTCCAGTGGGTCAGGGGGGATTCGGCACGGGGTGGGGGTACCGTACGAGGAGCACTGCAGACGTCCCACGGTGCCCCCCCTTTCCTGAACAAATTGGGATGTTACGGCGCGGGAGAGTATGTGCAACTGATTGCGGCCTCTCGGCTTCGCCCTAACCCTGATAGCGCTTCTCAAACAGCTGTCATCACCGTTCAGGAGACCGGGAGGAACGGGGTGTAGGAGGGTGAGGGATGCCTCGACCGTTTCAAAACGCTGGCGTCTTCTCCGGGAAGAATCTTTGAGGAATTTAGAGGGAAAAAAACTGCAAGTAGTCCACAGAGGGTATTTATCCGAAATTTGAAGAAGGAAAAGTGAAATTAAAGAAAATGAATTGTTAATATGAACCGGAGGTAATCGACACCTGTTATTAAAATAAGTATTTAACGATATCTTCGTTTTCATAAAAATAGAATAATTAAGCGAAGATGATTTTAGGTGGGGTTCGGTCAAGGTAGATCCAAAAAACACAAATTTAAAAAATTTATTTTTTAATAAAGGATTATCTGCCAACGTTTCGGCTTACATTGTAAGCCATCTTCAGGGCTAT
>KZ807320.1:424644-435770 GCA_000696205.2 Oncopeltus fasciatus | reverse complement strand
ATAGCTTTCTACATTCATACTCTTGATATCACATTATATTATTGCAATTCTCTATTATACTAATTTCAATTATTATTGTATTCTCATGACATTGTATTTCTACAGCCCTGAAGATGGCTTACAATGTAAGCCGAAACGTTGGCAGATAATCCTTTATTAAAAAATACATTTTTTTAAATTTGTTTTTTTTTATCTACCTTGACCGAACCCCAACTAAAATCATCTTAGAATAATCTGTCAATTAATTATTTAAGAATATTAATATTTTAATATATTTTAATTATTAAGAATGGTGACTTTGAAGTCTATAGATTGGACGGACTTTCTGCCTAATTTAGCGAATTTTAAAGCTATTGAAATTCTTCTCTTGGGAGATCCGTTGAGCTATGCATGGCCCAGAGGATTGGAATGTATCCTAAGCAGATTTTTATAGGGGTGTTAAGAAAAGGGTGATCATATGTACTAATGTCAAGGTTAACAATAATTAAAATACATTGTAATTTTATTGTATAGTTGAGTTGTTGTTGTTTTTTTTTTGTTTTTTTTATGTGTTGTTTACATGTTGCGGTGCATTAAAAAATATATATTTCTCTTATTTAAGCATTGGGAAAGAGTGAATTTCGGCAGAAGAAAAAGGACAGTCCGAGGCCGAAATTATTAATTCTGACACACAAGGCAAAAGGTGATCCTGTTCTTTAATGTCAGGATGTCAGAACCAGATATTTCTAACCGTTAGTGTTAACTGGTGAACCGATCTTCTGCATTTTTTGAGATCACAGTTATCACCATAACAAATAACAGATATTGCAGTTACTGTTATGCAGTCATTATGACCCTTTGGCTATGGACATTCGTTCTCTACCTTTCTCTGTTTATCCTCGTTTTCTCATTAAGCTATAATTCACACTAGCCAAGCATCACTTTATCCACCCTTCATTAAAGCGTTTAACAATATGATTAAAAAATTGCCAATATATATGTAGGTAATATTTTAATTTAAACTTTAATCAGAATAGAGGGCTTTAGGGTAGCTCATAGGATCCGTTCGGGTCTCAAAAAAATGGCGCTGCAGGTTAGAATCCCGCCCAGGGCAATCTTTTATTTATTAGCAAAAGCTAGTACTGAGACATGGATGCTTAGAATAGGATGGCAACCTGTAGATAGCTCCTACCTCCATGACCCTCAGTGGTTGAATGGAGGCTAACAACTAAATTAAAAAAATAAAAAGCTCAAATACCGACTTTTGCTTCGATATTATGAAAAAAAGTGGTCCGTTCAACACTCGAAATTACATTCTTAAATATCATCTTTAATATGTATTCTTCTGAAAATTCTATGTAGAAAATTGTTATAAAATTATATTATACACCCATTGTGTGCGTGTGTGTGTGTGTGTGTGTGTGTGTGTGTGTGTGTGTGTGTGTGTGTGTGTGCGCGCGTGTGTGTTTATATATTTAAAATAAATCTTTATTTATTGAATTTTGTTTAAATTAATTTTTATTTAATTTGGTGTTAATATTAAATAATTCACAAGCAAATGTGCAAAATAATCTTTTATAATGACAGAAGATTACTAAGCTATGGTTTAGCCAATACCGAATTTTCTTTGAAAAGTATGTTATTAGATTGGCATTAAAATTTTTTTTTATTCATGATAGGGTTAGAAATTAAATTTACTGGTAAACCCATTATTTCTCAATGGTTATTTCAAAGAGAAAATTTCTTTATAACGTATTATGGGAGTAGTTTGGAACCATTTTTACCTCAAAAATAATTTCATATAACTTAATTTTCTAGATATTATTTATTTTGTGGTCTTTAATCCCACGTAAATTTAGATAATTTTTAGTGCAAGGGAACAGAATAAAAAATCTAACTGTCCCAGCCAGGACTCGAACCTGGATCCCCTGCTATCCGGGCCGGTGCATTTACCACTTATGCTACCGGGACAAGTCTGATAAGTTATTAAATTCCCCGCACTAGTGTCGAGAGTCCAACCTCCGAGGCCGACGAATATATCGCTCATGCTCGGAGGAGCTGACATTGTCAAGCTGTTTAAATGACTCTTCTTAATTTAATTTTAATTTTAATTCTCTTAATTATTCTGTTCCCTTGCACTAAAAATTATCTTAATTTTCTAGAGTTTTATAATTTAAAAAAAATATCACCAAATGGAATAATTTGAAGCATTTTTTTACTTAGTTTTTTAAAATAAAATTTTTACAAAAAATGGTATACTAACTTTGATTTTTGAAGCTAATTACAATAGATTCTTTTCGACTTATTATTTTTTTCAATAATTTTTATCTATTAATTATAGTTAAACCAGGCAAAGTATTCCATATGTGCCAGGTTGTATACATATATTTTCAAGAACTTCCCACTCTCACGTCCCACGCGAACTTAACAGCTGTTCCTTATTTGTCCAGGCGAGCTGGGGCTGACACAAAGCCAGTATGACTAACAGAATATATTGCTTAGTGCTTACACTGGCGATTTATCGCGATACATAACTGCAATGCACTTCTTAAAATACAAACTGTCACTTTACACCTGCATTGCAATATTTCACCGTGCAAACCATAGTCTTTAGGGTCTTTCATTTATCTGAAGCTATTTTTAAAGCGGATAATTTTCCTTACATATTCAAATAATATTTCAGACATACAAAAGTTATACATACATACACATATGTTTGTTAGTGCGCACTGTAACGTCCACAGTTTTAAAAATAATGAAATCAATTTCTGTATTTAATTTAATTTTTTCAAAACATTGGATGAGAACGTAACGACGAACTGACTAGGGGGAAATGAAGACCGAATTGAAAAACTGAAAAAAGTTATATATAGCCAAGCGTCACTTTATCCANTACCCCCCCCCCCCAACTTCCGCACTGTTTTTTTTTTTTTTAAAGTGGCGTTTTGGAATCAACATGAAATACTAAATTATCTTGTGGGAAATCTGCAAGCATGGACTAATTAGATTTATGAATATGGTCTCTTATATAATGAAGATCATGATCCTAACGACATTGCAGTCGTGAGGGTGCCATTGCGACAATTGCTCGAACCGATCCCACAACCACTTATCTACCGCTTACAATCCTTATATATATATATATATATATTTACAAAAAATGCTTATTAAGTTAACTTTTTGAGAATTTAATTTCTAATGTAAGGTGAGTTCTCTTACTTTTACAAACTTTTTCAAACAAATTGACTATTTAGGCTTTTTATTGCAAAAATTAATTTTTGATGAGGAAAAGGGAGAGTTGGAAAGAGACCAAAAATTATTAATCGTAATATCTTCTTGTTTTTGAAGTAAGAGAAAGTTTATAGAACATAATAGGTTTAATATGTTATTTTCTAATGTTTATTATCCATAGTCTTTTTACGATAAACGCTTCATATGAAAAATATTTATGGATGTAACTATGATATCATAGAAGTTCCCCCACTCTTTCTTCTCGGCCAGTCTAGAGAAAAGCTTAAATTTTACGTCCATTTTTTTCTCCGGCTAGTAAATATAATTTGCATTATTACTAACTATAAATATACCTCTATTAAAACTTTAGATTACGCAATTAATACATGATGGACATTTTTTTGGTTTTCGTACACGTTATACCAATTTTCAAATAGACCAAAATTCTTCTTTTATTTAAATCAATAAAAATTTATATATAAGATTTACTTCTTTGCGGAAATACTTTTGCATAACCACATACAAATATCATGTATTGAAAAGAATACTCCTTTCTAATAATGATTCATTTTTGAAATCATCTCAAGTGTTTCCCTTCAGTATTAGAGGAAAACAAACAAGGGCAGACATTTTTTTCTTCTTCTAGTAATTAAAAGAAGAAATTTGTTTTTTCCTCTAAGTTTTTACCCAAGCCCCTTCAATAGGCTCACATTTCACAAGAAAACGTTCCAGGCCCACTGGAACTACTCTTATGGTGTAATATCTTCTTGTTTTTGAGGTAGAGAAAGTTTATAGAACATAATAGGTGTAATATGAAATTTTCTAATATTTATTGTCCATAACCTTTTTTTACGAAAAACGCTACGTATGAAAAATATCTATGGGTGTAACTATGATATCTAAAAAATTCTCCCCACTCTTTCTTTTGGGCCAGTAGCAGACAAACAATTTAATTCCTATTCTAGAAGGAGTTGTTTGTCCGGGTTTCTAACTCCTCAACATTTTTCTGCTGACCTTCCTTCACGAACACAAGTGCCTCAGTGGAGGGGGAACCTTGCTCCATGTTTACAATTTATGTATATGAGTGCAATATATTTCATCAACCATATTCTTTATTATCCATAAAAACTACCGTGCCCAACCTGTCGTGATTAATTAAGTGATAGTATATATTTTCAGTAACTTCACAAACATTCAGGTGTCATATGTACATTAGAGATGAAGTCAATTAACGGTAAAAGGTTGATTTCAAACCGACCTGTAAAGGAGAAGAGGAAGGGGATTGGAGCCCAAATATCCCAGTTCATTATTCAATATCTTTCTTATTATTATATACTTTTCCTGAATATGATTCAGATAAAATAAATATCAGAAATTAAAATTTATCATTAAAGAACAATTTTAATTTTTTAGAGAAAATAATAATAATTGAGATAAGGGCAATAATTAACTTTTAAACAATTAATGAGAGGGAATAGAATAAAAAACCTGTCTGTCCCAGCCAGGAATCGAACCTGGATCTCCGGCTATCCGGGCCGGTGCACTTACCAATTGTGCTACCAGGACCGTAAGTTGGTAGCGCACCGGTCCGGATAGCAGGAGATCCAGGTTCGATTCCTGGCTGGGACAGATAGATTTTTTTATTCTATTCCCTCTCATTAATTGTTTAAAATTTACATGGGATAAAATAACACAACCAAATAAAATATTTATAAATTTGTTCTATGTCNCACCGGCCCGGATAGCAGGAGATCCAGGTTCGATTCCTGGCTGGGACAGATAGATTTTTTTATTCTATTCCCTCTCATTAATTGTTTAAAATTTACATGGGATAAAAAACTACAACCAAATAAAAATATTTATAAAGAAAAATTAACTTTTAAGTATCTTTAAAATTCCCTTCCTCTAATCCTTTTCTGATAATAATAAATCCTAAACATCGAATATGGTTCCTCTGTCTTAATAAAAGGAAGAATTGTTTAATCTTTCAGTTAAATTGTTAAATATTATCTAAATAAGGAATTTAGATAGAATTCTTATATAGAATAACTGGGAAAAAAAAGTTTTTACTCCTATTACATTCCATAAATGACAAAATTGATTCCCATAAACTAAAGTATTTCCGATTTTTTAAAATTATTTTACTCTACCAGTAAGCCCTTTCTCTTCTACGGTGGATTTCTGCCATTGTCATACTCATTCTACATTTACGGATCGAAAAAATATCTCGTAGTAGACCAAGAAACAACCGTGCCCAATCTGTTCTCGGCAGTGAAAGGGCTTCAGCTAGAGTAAAATAATTTTAAAAAATCGGAAATACTTTAGTTTATGGGAATCAATTTGGTCATTTGTAATAATGTAATAGTTATTCCAATTTTTTTTCAGTTATTTCTGCTAAAACCCTTCCTAAAACAAATGAATATTAATGTGCTGGACAGCCATCTTGTTGGAGCCGCATTATTCCTCTCGGCGAGTCAAGAACGTCCTCCAATAAAGCTGATAAATCCTCCGTCAAATGTTTAACAATTTCAATATCCAATTTTATGATACTTCATTAATGGAATTCAGCAGAGAATTGATAATGCAATCCACTGAAAATTTAAATTTTTCACTGAATGAGATTTATTAATTTTTATTTTTATAATTTTTTTTTTGTATTTATTCCCACTTTTTTTTTTTTTTTTTTTTTAATACTGCCTCTTGATTAGTAAATGTTTGGATGTACAATGTATTTATTCCCACGTAAATTTTAACAATTTTTAGTGCAAGGGAACAGAACACTAGTGCGGGGAATTTAATAACTTATCAGACTTGTCCTGATAGCATAAATGGTAAATGCACCGGCCCGGATAGCAGGAGATCCAGGTTCGAGTCCTGGCTGGGACAGTAAGATTTTTCATTCTGTTCCCTAGCACTCAAAATTGTTATTAATTTTTTATGTGCTCCATAAGTAAGCAAGTGAAAGTAAATATTGGAGTTTTTCAAAAATAGCAAAAGCTTTTTTCATTTGTGTTAACCTCGCATTCAACCACTTATGGTCATGGAGGGAGGGGCTATTTACAAGTTGCCACCCCATTCTAAACATCCATGGCTCAGGCCAAGCTTTTACTAATAAATAGAAGATTACCCGAGGATTCGAACCCGCAGTGCCAGGATTGTAAGACCCGAACGGATCTCCTAAGCTGAGCTACCCTGGCGCCCCCATTAAATTCTTAGGTGCTGCTCCTTGTAGAAAGGTGTTGAATGTAGTTGCCACTTGCACCATGGCTTTGGACGCGTACGAAGGACACTACCTAATCCTTTTCCCCTCTGAATACAAGTGCAGAGATGGTACGACACGAATTACCCTGGAAGTATGTGAGTGTCAGGCCTCCGGCAGTGGTACAGTTAAGTCCTGGAGGCACGTTCGTCATTAGTCCGGGATCAGACAATCCCAGCCCGTTAGCTTTGTTCTGGCCTCACATTGTGTCCTACAACCTCCGGCTCTGCCCAATTGTGTCTCAGTCATTTACATAATTCTCGTTAGACACACTTATTTATTACTCCGATCCTAACGACATTGCAGTCGTGAGGGTGCCATTGCGACAATTGCTCGAACCGATCCCACAACCACTTATCTACCGCTTACAATCCTTTTACCCTCGGCGCAGATTCCTTCCCTGAGGATTACAATTTCTGCCACTTCTTTTTTTTTTACTGCCTCTACGAACAAACTTGGTACTTAAAGAAAGAAATATGGAGCTTTTGGTTCTTGGAGGACCCCAAGTTATTTCCCTCTCACTCGGAAATGTTAAGTTAACCATCTATGGTGAAATAAGTATTATAATTTTTTTTTATTTACCTAAAGCGCTTATTAAAGAAGATATTTACCAACATAACTACAGTGGGTGAGTGTATCCCCTACTCTACGCGTTGTAAATTTAATTTCCTTATTTACTAGAGTAAATAAGGAAATTAAATTTACAACGACATGAAAGATCATGTTGTTTCAATAATAAATGTTTCATGATGCACCAAGCTTTTACGAGCCTTCCATGGAAAAAAATTAAAATCCGATAAGATTTCCCATGTTTCATTACAAATGAATGTAAATTAGAATTTACACAACATTTATTATTGAAATAATATGATATTTCATGTTTTGCTCTAATTTTATAATAAATTGTGTTTTTATATTTAACCGGTATCAAATAAAATACATATTAAATACACTCTTGAAAAGCATTTCTTGAATTTGGACCCAAATTGGGAAATTTCTAAACAAACCTATTATCTAGTGTAAATTGACTTAAAAAAGAATAATATTGTAAATTATATTGTATATGATGTAATGAGATCTTGTCAACGAATATTTCTTTTCTAGGGAGAGAAGAGTCCTCTAAAATATCATGAAATTTCTAGATATATTAATTAATGTGAATTTTTATAAAACCTCAGAGACACTACGGAAATTACCCTTGACTAAAGAAAGAGATCATGTCTGTCGTAGACGAACCTAACACAAATAATCACTAATGACCTCTAATAGACTGATGCACGTGTATTACGCTTAGTAAATGTTGAGTAAGAATACAAGTCAAAATGTCGGTCAGGCAGGTACTGCGTAAACAAAGCGAATTCGTCAATATCTAAGTTTCTATTTCAACTTCTCGATTAATATATTCTGAAAACTATGGCCTGCAAAGCGTTTACATACACACTTACACTATATATTCAAAATGAGAGTTTGTTGACCGTAGATATTATTCTAAGATGATTTTAGTTGGGGTTCGGTCGCGGTAGATCCAAAAAAACACAAATAAAAAAATACATTTTTTTAATTTGTGTTTTTTTGGATCTACCTCGACCGAACCCCAACTAAAATNAATGGATTGGGATGAAATTGGAGTTTACTATGGAAGAGTTTGAAGCGGGTGGAGATTAGGTCTTTGACAAAAGGAATATTAAAGTCTTGATGAAGGGTAGAGTTGGACACATAATATGGAGCGTTAGCAATTATTCTGAGAATTTTGGATTGAAAGGACTGTATTCGTTGGATATTGGAAGGCTTAGCGGCACCCCACAGTTCTGCACCGTAGGTCCAGAATTATAATTATTAAAAATAGATTTCCTTTCCCTACATTTATTTCAACCAACATTAAATTAATACATCATGCTCATCTTAAAAATTTCGGTCTGTCAGAGAGTTCCAATGGTAAGAAATCAGGCCAGCCATTGAAACTAGAAACTTAAAGAGAAGCATAAATGTTGTATACTATTCAGCTATAATCTATGAAGTCGCAAATTTCAGAATATCATAACAAATTTTATATTAATGGATTAATTTCAATGAAAATAATACATTAGTATGGTTGATCAAAAGTAAGAAAATATTATTTTTTGCTGCACTATTGATCACTAATCATTTAAATTTTACATATCAATAAAACTTAATAGTTAAAGTTTTATAGAATATGTATATGTTCGACATTGAAGTCGGGAGAGGAGTGCTATGGAAGAGTCTTTATATAAACTGCTCTGATCTCCAGGAGGTTTATTATTCGCCATACATCATGCCAGTTTAAAATTATTTCTGCCTTATACATTGTATTATAGATGTGAATAGCGGTAAATTTTAATACTTTTTATTTTACCATTTTACTTTTTGTTAAAATAGCACTACAGGTCGGATATAATATTTATTGTTCGTTAGTTATTTTATTTATTTATTTTGTCTGAGGGATTAATAATAAGTTTCCCCCTACAGTTTGTTTCTGGAAAGAAGTCATAGGGAAAATACTACTGGTGTTAGACTGTCGCTAGTAGCTAGATAATGGAACAGGCGTATATAGGTCTGTGTGGTTACTCAGCATTACACAACCAAGCAGGCTTCTACGTCATATCGTATGCTACACGCTGTGGCTTGGACACCCCTCAAACCTTTTGTGTTTCTCTTTCAACGGGCATGTGAATGTAAAAAAAAACAACAAAATAAAACAGAGAATTTTCAGTTCTCCCAACGAAAAATAACCCATTGAAAAAAGATATATATGTACATATGTGTGTGTGCGCGGGCGTTCTGCCCATGTGGAAGAATCATTAATCTATTGGCGACAGTTTTTGGTTTTTCTTTCTAAAATAGGAATATCATTCTTTCAAGCAATAAGAAGTAGTTAGTTAGTCTTATATTTATCGCCTAAACAAAAAAGCATATCTATCTTATAGAGCAATATTGGTCTAACAGTGGTGGTGTTACTTGAAATGTCAAGTAGAAAGAGTCTTTTCTCTGCAGTGGGAGTAATATTTAGTTTAGAGAAATGGAACTCAGAACATTTTGTTTTCGATTAAAAGACAAATTTTAGAAGTTATACTTTAATTTTAATCTAACGGTCTAGTTGTTTTTTGTTTGTGTTTTTACAGAAATTTGGCAAAAAGGCTAGGTTTGTTATTGTGCAAAATCGGACCAATAGACATGGGTTTTACACACAATGTCAAGTATTTTAAAGTTAAGTAGCTTCAAGCGGCTATGGCCCTCTCGTCGGTACGGATTCACTGAGGCGTGTTTGAGGTTGCCCGCACGAAGTTCGGTGTTTTGCCATGAGTTGGCTTCCCTCGCACCGCATAAAGATTTCCAAAACAGTTTCTATTGAGCTACGTTCTTCTGGGGGATATTTCAAATGATTAACGCTCAGTCTTGGGCGGGGGTCGGTTGGGCTTTATCCGTCTTGCTGGCGCTCATGAGGCGCCCTGGGGGATGTGGTCGGCTTGGACCCACCGAGCACATCCTCCTTCAAAGGGATGTCACCTAAAGCTATGATGGACCTTACATTCCATTCAGATGATGGGCCGCGGGGTGGGCTCTGTCTGTCTCTGTCCGTCGGGATGGGGCCTGTGTCAAGATCAACTTAAAGTTTATTTTATTCATAAAATATGGAGGGCGCTGATAACCTCAGCAGTTGAGCGCCGTAAATCTCCCAATAAATAACAAACAACGCTCAGTCTTGAGAAGAGTATGAGAGGCACCAGAGAGAGAGGCGATGGATCGCACATGGGATATGCTGCGGGTCCAGGATCTGACGTCCCGGAAGTGCTCCGGACCTGGGATATCCAGACCGCGAAACGATGAGCAATAGAAAGGCCGTTATCAGATCTGAGAGAAGCGCTCTTGCCGACCTCCATCTCACTTTCGGCAGGCCTGATCGAGCCATTTCACTTTTCCCCGACCACAAATATGTCTTCCTCGAGATCTGGCGAATCCTGGGGTAATACACTATCCAGGGTGAGCATTACCTCTGAAAGTAAGCGATGAAACCTCAGAAATTCCTAAAGAAATCCGTCCCCCAGAAGCTGCGTTAACTAAGCAGTCCTTAGATGATTTTAGTTGGGGTTCGGTCAAGGTAGATCCAAAAAACACAAATTTAAAAAATGTATTTTTTAATAAAGGATTATCTGCCAACGTTTCGGCTTTCATTGTAAGTTTTAACAAGTTTTAAATTTGTGTTTTTTGGATCTACCTTGACCGAACCCCAACTAAAATCATCTATGAATAATATCTACGGTCAGAAAAACTCTCCTTTTGTTAACTAAGCAGATTTCCCACATTTCATTAAAGATATGAGTAAATTAATTATTTCCTCTGATGTCTCGGAGAGAACATAGATAGCAAAAGATTAAATCACTATAGAGGGATATGTTATATACTAGTGGTAAGGCTGAATGAGACCTCAAACTTCACTGTTACTTTCACAATTATCTATCACAATATGTCTGTCTTGAAAAAAAAAGTTGTGTTTGTTTGAAAAAAATTTTTGTTTCCAATTACACAATAATGTGAGTATAATAATTATATATATTATAATACAATTAATCGAAAAACTAATTAAAATAAGATAGTTTGTAAATTCATCTCTGCCAAAACATAATGTTTTGGGTTCATT
>KZ807320.1:395178-405903 GCA_000696205.2 Oncopeltus fasciatus | reverse complement strand
TTGCCCCCCCCCCCACGTGGATGCGTGTATGGATGTACAAAAACAAAAGAACATTGTACATGTGCAAAAACAAAAGAACATTGTACGTGTACAAAAAAATAAAAGAACATTGTACGTGCACAAAAACAAAAGAACATTGCAAAAATACACAAGATCAAGTAGAATGTGACACGAATTGAAAAATCTTTTACAAGAGAATTGGATTGCGATTTCTTTCAAAATGTATTGAAGTGTTTTTCCTCCTTTATTATCTCTTATTGTTATCCAATATATTTTTCTTCTTCCTTTTTTAATAATATTTTTAAATTTAAGAAAAGTGAAAAATAATTTTGTTGTAGAAAACTGAAGAGAGATCATTACCAATAGCAGTGAGGATACACAAGACATTGGAGCTAGCAGACGATAAGTTCTACGTCATTACCTGCGGAAAAGCAGGCTTCAAGAATGCCAGGTAATTCATTAATATTTTCTTTATTATTTAATGTCAACAATAAATTAATTTTTAAAAAAATAGGCCACTCGATAAATATTTTTACTTTTCATAATCTTTTACACAAACACCTAGTAGAAGCTAACTAGAGCTCATTGAACATTTACTGCCAGTATTAAGACGTATATATACATACACACATATAAATATTTATTTACATATATATAAGATAAGTGTGTGTGTTATCCCTTCGTATACATATATTGATACTATTTATGCGTTCATATAGTACATACATTTTTAGCAAACTAAGAGAGAATATTGACACTGAGATTCTTAGAAATTTAATAAATTATAATTATTTTTTATAATTCATATAATTCACAAATGGTAATCTTATCTATAAATTTAAATTAATGACTTATATCGCCAGACTCACAGTACATTACTAGGTGGTTTTGTCTGTATGCGTTGTTTGTACAACGTTTCTCAAGAAAATTTGATTATTTTAAGCATAATTTAAACAAAAGACGGGTTTAACAGGGAAAATAGAATTTGATTATTAGAAGCGGTAGTTTTCCTATAACTTCAAGTTTGTGAAAAATAAATTTTGGAAATTATGTTAATGAGAATAACTCTAATAGCTTCATTCAGAAATCGCCGAAATAATTTCAGATAAATAATTTATTTAAGAGCAGGATTTAGCAAAACTCTTCACATCCTTAAAAGTTTTTTTAAGCTACAATGGCCAAATCAATTTGGTACTCAGAATTAAAATGCTTATTCAAAAAATATTTTCTATAAATCAGACTATGTGATTCTTTAGTAAACAGGGTGTACTTAATAATACATTTTTCTCAAAAATTTTGCACTCATAGTTATTACTACATAGCGACGAATCTCTATGGCAACTTTAAAAGATATTCAATAAGTTACTAAGTAATTTTTTATATACATAAAGAAAATGTAACATTATGAGTTCGTTTAGTGTAAAATTAAAATTTTTAATAATTAGGGTGGTCAGAAAATGTTTAGTATGGGGTACCTTGAAGCAGGGCTTTATTAAATACGTATATTGTTATCATAATCTGTTGAAGGTAAATCTATTGAGAGCGATGGCAATGATAATCCGCTTCCCGTCATTCAATTACTAAACACTCTTACGTAACAAGCCAGTTTGTATTCTAACAAAGCGGAGGACCTGTTTAGTTGGGGTAATTGTACGCTGGCAAGCCAAGTGATCCTCGAACTGGGCCGGACTTTCGCCACCTGGGCTTATCAGTGTTCTGAGCTTCAGTCTGACAGCATCCCTCCATTGTTGTGATAGTGACTCTGCCATCATATTGCTTATTCTCATCCCTCACTCTGAGTCCCTCCTGGGGCATTGTACCCTAGAGTATGACATATATATGTCGCGCCCTGTCTGGATTGCATTATAATGTCCTGTGCATTTATGCTTCCTCGAAAGGCAGTTAGTCATCAAAGAGACCGACTTCAATTTCTGTAGTGAAATTCTTCATGAACTCTTATCTTCCAAAATTATCAACTTGAGTTTTCAGTAATTTTCAATATTAACGACTTATATTAAATTATTCATTTAACTATATTAGCTATTATGAATAGTAATTATATGTTAAGTAGTAATTCTCAATGTTTGAGCAATTTTAACTTAAGCATCTTTGAAGACTTAAGCACTATTAGTTCTTCCATAAATTCAAGAGAATATTGATCAAAAATAATATCAAAAAGTCAGTCATAAATCTATTAACGAATCTATTTATTAAAGTATGTTATTTTATGAATAAGGTGAGAGAATGAAATGTACATCATTACCTGAAGTTCAAGGTTACTGTAGGCTACTGCCTAAGGCTACTCTGTAATTGACTGGGTAAATTTCAAAGTAAGTGGAGATAATCAATCTTAAAGTTTGGTTAGCCTTTCTCAAAACCTGACACTTACTTGACCTATAAGTCCGGGAAAAATGACTTGTATTAGGGGAAAATAATAATAAAATAATAATTCTAAAGTTATAATTTGTGTTTTAAAACATTTGAAATGTGTTCGTGAAATATATATTGCCCTTCTTTGCAGAACAAAACCTAGTAAACATTATAATTGACTTTATTTCTTCCAATTACTTTTATTGGAAATAAAAGTATTAGTATATCTGTTGTATATATATATATATATATATATATATATATATATATATATATATATAATATTAGCCTAGTCTAAATTATTGTACTAAATTATTAGGGATATAATTTATTATTTATATCTAATTATTTTATATAGGGGACCTATTTTTATTTATAGGTAAGTAAGGCTGGACAAAACAATTATTGAAAATATCTTCTCAACTTTTTGAGGTAGATGAGGGAAAATTCTTTCTCTTATTAGAAAGAAAAATGTAAACATTTTATTTGTGAAGTCCAGTAAAACTTGATTCTGCCCTCCCCTAGTCATTTCTCATTCTTTCTCTTGCTAGACAACCTAAAGTGTTTTATGCAGATAAGAGAATATTTAATACTACATTAATTTTTGTCTGTTGTTTTTAATTTTTCATTTTCTTTTGAAAATGAAGGAAGTAAGGAAATAAGTTATATAAACTTAGCAGCTGTGATTTTACGATTATTTAATTTAAGATTGAAGTAACCACTTAAACTAATGTATTTTTATTATTATACATTAAAACTGAATCAATATCTTGATTTATTTTTCATAATTTTCAGACATTAAAATATATTTTCAGAGTCAACGGTGTTTGAATTGGATTCAAGCACAGAATCAGCTGAGATGTCCCCAGAGATTGCCTGGAGATCAATGGTTAGGAGGGGTGTTTCTTCAAGGTAGCGTGAGTAAGTGTCATAGTTGTTAGAGTAGTTGGTGTTAATTATCCTTAAATGCACTTAGTTCTTATTTTTAATTTAATTTAAATTTGCATGCTTTATCAATTTGAAGTTGTAATGACTTAGTGACATATATTAGAAATAGAATATAAAATTTGAATATAATTTACAGAAAATAGTTTTTTAAACACCAGTTCGTGGTCTAAAGATAAGATTTATATGAATATTGTTTGAACTTCTTTAATGATGTGCTTATACAAGTATTATTGAACATTCACTCATAGAATGTTTTTAAAAAAATATCTTTGTAGCAGTGCTCAATTTTCAGAATTTTTCTTATTTATTTGTCATTTTTTAAAACTTAAAAGGCAGAATATATAAACATAAATATATAATAGTTGCTTTTAATTAATTTTTTTACAAAAATATTTTGTAATTGAACTTATCTCAACATTATCAAAGCTATCAGTATCTCTGTNATATAGGTAGATAGATAGATAGATATTAGCGGCTCTAGTCAGGTAAAAGCACATAAATCTTTTTATTAACAAGATTTATAGGAAATAATTGTTTTAAAATACAATTTTATAACCTTCTATATAACTATTTTTTATGAGAACATACTATTGTGGGCAAGTTACGTAAGTAATTAAGTGTTGAGCAGAAACCTGTTTTTTTTTTTTTTTGTTTTTTTTATAGATAAGAACTAACGTTGGTATTTGTGTAGTTTTACAAATCGTTCGTTCATACAGTGAATGACCAATAATCAGTAAAAGAGAGATGGAAGTAATCATAAGTTGAAAATTATTAATTTTTGATTCCGTTATTTATTAATTTTAATAAAAAACCCTGATAGGGAGGTTATATACCTCTAGACCAGCCTGGAACCAAGACGTACTTTCACGTATTGGAATCCGTCATTCACTCCTTCCTCTGTTCATCATGAATGAAACCAGTAGATGCGTGAGGGATCTGGTAGGCGTAATGACAGGTTAGCGCAACAATATACCTGTGTGCCTTTCAGCTACATCTTATCTAGAAGGAATTTCTGCCAAGCATCTTCCATCTCTTCTGCATTTGGTCATCCTAGATTGCTTTAGACTGCGCAAGCTTTCAAAGCCCCACTCAAGGTGGCTGTGTCATCACTGTGCCGAATTTCGTCTTACTGTTTAGAGCAAGGAAGGTGTAATAGCTGGATGGAAAAATATTTTGAAAGGTTGGGATTCTGCCTTAAATTTGGTACTCCTCTCTTCTTCTTAGATTATTCTATTTTTAAAATAATATCAACTATATTACAGAAGCTATTAGTTTGTTTATAAAACATACTTAAATTCACTAATGGAATTAAAAGAATTCACTTATACGGAAAATTCATCAGCTCCCATTCTAAATGAGATAGTAAAGTAAATGCTGTGGGAGGTTACGTTTCATGTATCACAAAGTATAAACATAAGTAGTTTAAAAAGTTTTACAAAGTTGCGTGGAAATTCATATGTGTTCTTACTTACAGGAATGAGACGTCATTAGTCTCCTTGAAGCTGATCGACAAAGAACGAATGAAGAGAGCCCAAGTTGCTTACTATAGCAAACCCTACATCCTCAGAGCGGAAATATCAAAACCTGATGGTAAGTTAAATATTATTTTATGATGAAGGATAGAAGAATTTAAATTTGCATGCAAATTAAAGGACTATCATGATAATAATTATAGTTATAACACTATAATTATTTGTCACATTTTTATTTTTTGTAGAGGGGGCATTGTGCGAGTGATTACTAGTTATTATGCAATTTTTTAAATATATTTTATAGATTAATCATGCCGTATGTAATTAGTAATAATAAAAATAAATTTTACAACATAATAGAAGGGTAAGTATCTGTACATCTCAACTGGTCAGCAACCTCTTTTTATACAAAAAAAAAAAAAAAAAAATATTTATAGAACAAAGAATTTTTAAACGAATATTTTAATTTACGTTAATTCTTTCATGACAAACATACGAGGGTACTTTGATATTTGGGCTCTGACACAATTTCTCTTAAGAAAAGTCACTAAGGTTCGAGTCTCGCGAAGGTTTTTAGGTGAGAAACCTCTTGAGTTGAGAAAACTCTGAGGGATTAGATCTCTGTAAGTACAGTCTTTAGCTAATCTGAAACGTTAACGGAAGATAGGAGTTCAATGTATTTTTAGTAATAATTTTTATTGTTAATGGATTATTGTTAGTATTAGTTGTAATTAGTAATGAATTATTATTACTGATAATTGTAATTTATTTTCAATGATTTATAAAGATCTAGTACGGTAAATATCTAACTAGCTAAGTTCGCTTCCCATAGCTGTCATGAATTACATCACATACTCAGTGGGTTAGGTGTGAAAAGAAAAGTTACTGACATAACATGAGCTAGAGTTAGAATTCCACCACTTAGTTTAAAACTCTTTACCTTTATGAGATATAAACATATTCGTCCCTACTCCTTGTCAATGACTAATTAAAAATTAAGTTATTATGTTCACGAAATTTAAAAATATTAAATTTTTGTAGAAACAGGACATATTCGCATAAAAAGTGACAAATGTAGTCAAGCAGGTCTAAATTTTTATAAAATTTGCTTAGGGATTTTCTGAAATAAATTTAACTGTTGCTGAACAATTCGTTTAACGCGAATTTATAGGGTATCTTTTAAATCGTGTGCCTGTGTCTGTTTGGTCTATAGAATGGGCAGTTTTTAAAGTATATAACTAAACTTGGAATTTTTTTATTATTATTATAATTTGGTTAATTTTTGAAACCTATTTTTTTGTCATAATACTTTAATGGCTAAGGAGTCACGCTTAAATACTTTTAACAAAGTTGATTTATTTATTATGAAAAAAAAAATTTAGAAAATCACTTGAAATGTAATTTTCTGACATTTATATTGCATTAATTGTCTATAAAAAAATAGAAAATTCTTATAAAGGAAAATATGTAACTTTTAAATATTTTATTTAGGTTGTGGTTTTTTTATCCCACGTAAATTATAAATAATTCATGAGAGGGAACAGAATAAAAAAATCTATCTGTCCTCGCCAGGAATCGAACCTGGATCTCTTGCTATCCGGGCCTAGTATGCTGACCTTTACACCACAAGGACAGGCTAGATATCTCACTCTATTCCCTCTTCATTAGTCTTTCTCGTAAGTTAGGCTCTCGCTAATGAAGAGGGAATAGAGTGAGATATCTAGCCTGTCCTTGTGGTGTAAAGTTCAGCATACTAGGCCCGGATAGCAAGAGATCCAGGTTCGATTCCTGGCGAGGACAGATAGATTTTTTTATTCTGTTCCCTCTCATGAATTATTTGAAAATATGTAACAATGCAATTTCGAAGTTTGAGCGCTCATACCCCTCCCCTATTGCAAGTCAGCCTTAAAGTCCATCCTTTTTATTCTCTTTATTCTTTCAGGATGTTAGAAAAGTTATTATTAGTCATTACTCAAATTTATGTTCGTGTTTAAAAACACTAATGTTTTTTTGTTTTTTTTTCTGTGGGATGTTGGTTGACCGTTGATCATCAGGAGGAGATAGTCGGGGTTCGGTCAAAAGGTTGTTATTAAATAAAAACATAAAAAAATTGGTAGACCAATATGATTTATTTTTGCCAACATTTCGGTCTGAATTTCAGGCCTTCTTCAGGGCTATGGGGATAACGAGGGGAGAGAGTCACGAGTTACGTGTTCTAACCCCTGGTTGCTAGGTTACTAAATGAGTTATTATTCCTTTTCTCAAACTTCATTTAATAACCTAGCAACCAGGGGTTATCTCTCTCCCCTCGTTATCCCCATAGCCCTGAAGAAGGCCTGAAATTCAGACCGAAATGTTGGCAAAAATAAATCATATTGGTCTACCAATTTTTTTATGTTTTTATTTAATAACAACCTTTTGACCGAACCCCGACTATCTCCTCCTGATGATCAACGGTCAACCAACATCCCACAGAAAAAAAAACAAAAAAACATTAGTGTTTTTAAACACGAACATAAATTTGAGTAATGACTAATAATAACTTTTCTAACATCCTGAAAGAATAAAGAGAATAAAAAGGATGGACTTTAAGGCTGACTTGCAATAGGGGAGGGGTATGAGCGCTCAAACTTCGAAATTGCATTGTTACATATTTTCAAATAATTCATGAGAGGGAACAGAATAAAAAAATCTATCTGTCCTCGCCAGGAATCGAACCTGGATCTCTTGCTATCCGGGCCTAGTATGCTGAACTTTACACCACAAGGACAGGCTAGATATCTCACTCTATTCCCTCTTCATTAGCGAGAGCCTAACTTACGAGAAAGACGAGAAATTCGTCTTAAACTCGAAGTAGCTGACATTGTCATGNTATATATATACACTTAAATATTAGTAAAATATTTAAATAAATATGAGAAATCTAATAAGCTAACAAATTAATCGTGATAAATAGTTTCTAAAATAAACTAAATTTGTTGAATAGACATTTCTCATAATTGGTCGGGCGTAATAACCTAGTTGTTTATCGCCTAAACAAATGTATATCTATCTATCTATAAACTAAACACACCCCTGCAGAGAAGAAACATTTTTTACTCACGTTTGACGTGCAGTATATCCCCCACTCCGATTGATCCCATTTTTTTCAATAAAAATCTTAGCCTCTTAAAAGCTACATGTCAAATTTCATGATTTTCATAGTGAAGAAATGGTTTTAACATTTTAGTCTTAAGTGACAAGTGAAAGGGGGGGGGGCTAGGAAGGAAACAAACAGCTGACGTGCATATGGGGTGCGACACCCACCAGGCTCAGTGGGATGGAGTCATGAGACACCCAGTTCCTTTGTTGTCAAAGTTGGAGGGCGTAATTTTTGTTACGTCACTTTCAGCCGCGCCTTGCAAGGAGCGGCCCATCCTCCTACCGTAATCCCAGGCGTCAATATCCTCGTCCGGTTCGGCTCCATCTTGCATAGGTCAACTTGAAATTTCTAATTTTAGTTAATTTTGGGACCACCCACATTTTGAAAATTCATACTATTCGTGTTTTCTTATAAGATCTATTAAGAATGAAATAATTTAATATATATTTATCAATTATCACGAGAAAACAAAATTAAAGGTCTCATGAATATACTTTTCATTGCCATAAATAAATAAATACCATTGTTGGAACCCATACAGTTAAAAACTATTTTACTGTGTGAATAGTCATAACGAAGAAGGATATAATAAAATTTGTATTAATTAATTTTAATTTAACAAGAAGTTTTTATCTGGCTTTTCGTTAAATATTGTACAAAAGGAGAGTTTTGTTGACCGTAGATATTATTCCTAGATGATTTTAGTTGGGGTTCGGTCAAGGTAGATCCAAAAAACACAAATTCAAAAAAATGTATTTTTTAATAAAGGATTATCTNTGGAAATGTGAACCTAGGGACAAGACGTCCTTTCTCATCTTCATGATAGCCCTGAAGATGGCTTACAATGTAAGCCGAAACGTTGGCAGATAATCCTTTATTAAAAATACATTTTTTAAATTTTTGTTTTTTGGATCTACCTTGACCGAACCCCAACTAAAATCATCTTAGGTTAAATATTGTTGTTTTCCTGTAATATAAAGCTTTTTGAAAGAAAACATTTAGTGCTCTAAATAAGCATTATCTACATAAGTTATATTGAGGAATTTAATTCAAATAATAAATTTATTTTTAAAAAAAAAAACCTCTCCAGTGGCACAGAGAAGATTCACCACATGCTCCATGGGAAAACGGGAAAATGGCGGATGTGTTGTCCAGATGTGCAGCTCCCCAAGGCTGGAAGACGGCCTTGCAGACACGCCCGGACATTCCACACCAACCTACGCTTCTCCTCCCATTCAATTCTGCTTCTTTTTCTTCTAAAACTTCATCCATTCTGCTTCATATAACTTACTTCAACATAAATAACGTTTCACTCTGTTTCTTTCTGGCAGGATTTCTCACTTAACGCATCACAAACAGATGTGCATACTGGCTGAATGCCCGTATGTATTTGTGATGCCTTCAATGATTTCGAATGAAAAGAGACGTATCATTATTAATAACGTTAGTTGTATATTTTATTTTAAATTGTGTGATGATAATAAATTTTCATTAGTCTTCAAGAAAAGGATTGTCCTGCAGACAGACAACTGTCTTCAACAGAAAATAAACATATATGTTTAACTCCTTAGTCGCAGTTAATGCCTGGAGACATCCTGATAAGAAAACCTAATGCACAATAGTTCCACAGTATAATACAAATATTTATATTTTTTATTATCAGTTAAGGGCTGAAATTGTATTGTATCTTACACGAGTGTGGACGGAATCCACTTATAATCAAAGATTGTTCTTTGCATATACCTCATTCTCCGAAAATCAGCCGCAAGCAGGTCTCTCAACTGAGTACGCCATGCGAATCATGACTTTCCTGAGATTAATGCCAAAATACATCAGAAAGGTTATATTCGGAGATATTGATTGATTATAACTTCGTCTGGCCGTAACTCCTGTTCCCCTCTTCAAAATCTGCTCTAATTCTGACCTCTGACTAATACTGACCTCTGACCAAAATATACCACTACTCCAAACAAGTATTTACTGACAAATCAAGAAAAATTGGTAGACCAATATGATTTATTTTTGCCAACATTTCGGTCTGAATTTCAGGCCTTCTTCAGGGCTATGGGGATAACGAGGGGAGAGAGTCACGAGTTACGTGTTCTAACCCCTGGTTGCTAGGTTACTAAATGAGTTATTATTCCTTTTCTCAAACTTCATTTAATAACCTAGCAACCAGGGGTTATCTCTCTCCCCTCGTTATCCCCATAGCCCTGAAGAAGGCCTGAAATTCAGACCGAAATGTTGGCAAAAATAAATCATATTGGTCTACCAATTTTTTTTTGTTTTTATTTAATAACAACCTTTTGACCGAACCCCGACTATCTCCTCCTGATGATCAACGGTCAACCAACATCCCACAGAAAAAAAAACAAAAAAACATTAGTGTTTTTAAACACGAACATAAATTTGAGTAATGACTAATAATAACTTTTCTAACATACTGAAAGAATAAAGAGAATAAAAAGGATGGACTTTAAGGCTGACTTGCAATAGGGGAGGGGTATGAGCGCTCAAACTTCGAAATTGCATTGTTACATATTTTCAAATAATTCATGAGAGGGAACAGAATAAAAAAATCTATCTGTCCTCGCCAGGAATCGAACCTGGATCTCTTGCTATCCGGGCCTAGTATGCTGAACTTTACACCACAAGGACAGGCTAGATATCTCACTCTATTCCCTCTTCATTAGCGAGAGCCTAACTTACGAGAAAGACGAGAAATTCGTCTTAAACTCGAAGTAGCTGACATTGTCATGCATTTTGTCGGCTCTCGTCATTTATTATATTAAA
>KZ807320.1:373843-394634 GCA_000696205.2 Oncopeltus fasciatus | reverse complement strand
AATATTTATATTAAATAATTATAAAACTGAAAGGAGTGAAAATACTACGATAACTCTTAAGTCTAGTTAGAGATCCGTCTGTGACCTTAAAAACCATGTTATATTTCATTATTAAGTAGAAGATGAAACATAGAATTTGTTTT
Source organism: Oncopeltus fasciatus (assembly GCA_000696205.2). Lineage (NCBI taxonomy): Eukaryota > Metazoa > Arthropoda > Insecta > Hemiptera > Lygaeidae > Oncopeltus > Oncopeltus fasciatus. Next base: position 394,491 of record KZ807320.1, on the reverse strand, counting down.
TCTCCACACAATTATTTAAAGAAAAATACGAGTGAGTGTGTATCTATTCACAGCTCATGCGTGAAAGGACACGCACATACAGATGCTAAAATATATGCTATATAACTTGTTTATTAAATTTTTTCAGGGACCTACTCTATCAGAGTGAAATCTTGTTTTGCCTTCAGTCGAAGAAACAGCACGGTTGAACTGATTGACAATAGAGGGTGAGTTTATTTAATATACTAATTTATACTAAGTTTAAAAAAAAAAAAAAAAATTTAACTAAAGGACTATTTGAACACTTTATTTTTGGAGATTGGAGACTGGTAATACTTAACTAATATTCAGACGGTTTTGGAATATGTAACACCTCATTCTGGACCTACGTTGATAATAAAACTAAACAATTAAATGTGTGTGCGATCAATTATGAGAATAAAAATGTAGCTATCAAAATTGTTCTCATGACTTTTTTTTTTTTTTTTTTTTTTTTCTTTGACAAATTTTTCTTTTCTCCCTAATCCTACATAATAGACACCAAAAATGATACTAAAAGGCAAATCTAAATTTATATATAGATATGTGTATGTGTTATACCAGCTCTACAGTCTTCATTTTTCAATTTTTCTAAATAAAATTCGGTATGTAGCTGTTTAAATCAAAATGAAGGCTAAGTTCTTTATTTTGAAAAATTCTACGAATAGCCATTAGGAATTACCTTCTATACCAACTGTGCATGAGAAATTATCTTCGATTTATCGGGCATAAATATAGTTTAGAGTAATGAAACTCAACGCTGGTTTATTTATTGACAAAAGAGATGATGACTGAGAAGTGAGAGTTTAAATTTAAGTCGCACATTTAGTACAATTAGCTTTTTTTTCTAATGAAATTTTTTATGAAGTTTTTAAAGGTAATTTTAAAAGATTAAGTTTCTTGCAGAGCGAAATTGAACGATTATAAATGCGAAATATTTTAGTTAGAGCAATGAAACTCAATACAGATATGTTAATTGATAAAAGAAATATATATCTCTCTCTAAAATTTATATAAATTTTAGGAGTTACACATTGAAATTGAACAATTAGGAGTGGGGGATTAAGTTTACTTGAACCGTTAATTTCACAGCGTAGAAGCTCCAATCAATTTTGTCTCTTAATGAAATATTGTAAATCACTTTTAAATGTAAAAATAAAACTGAGTTCGTTTTATTGAAATCGGATAATTATATAAGTGGGGGTTTTCTGGATGTCAAATACGAGCATGAAAATATTTTTCATAGAAAAAAGAAAAGAATACATATTTAGAATATATACTGAAGAAATAAGTCAGAATTTCGGCCAGGATCAGAAAAGTAAAACACTCCAAAATTGTTGGGTGATCATTTTATTATTGCCGACGTATCGACTTAACATGGAAGTCGTCATGATTAAGTTAGTGACGTCTAAACTGTGTTCAGTTCTGCACTTCGAGATGTGGCTATATACCTCCCTAAGAGATCTCTCTGGTGTTTAGAAATCACTATCGCCCTGATGAAGACTTACAAGTTAAGTCGAAACATCGGCAATAATTAAATAATCACCCAACAATTTTGGACTATTTTATTTTTATTTTTCTGATCCTGGCCGAAACACTGACTAATTTCTTCAACATAATACTCAAATAACCTCCATATATATACACATATGCATAATTTTTTGATAACGTATATACGTGACTACCGGGAGGTAAATTTAAGCTACCACTGTGAGTAATCGTAATAGCTCCTTTGTTATTTAAACCATTTAGGTGGGTTTAGCTGTCTCCAATTGATTCCTATTAAAAAAAATTTCTATGAAAGCATAATTTCAGAAACAGAACTTGAAAACAGGTGCATTTATATTTTCTTTGTGAGTCAGTGTATAAAAAATGCAAGAGAAATTTATGTGTAATGTATAATGTTTTTATGATTATTACGGAATTCGCCGACAACTTCTTGTCTTGTAGTTCTTGTTTGAGGATTTCTGAGATTCTTGTCAGGCCTGACCCCGTGTTCCCGGAGAAGAACAATTCCCCAGCCAGGAGACGTTGACGTATCCAGAGCGGCCTAAACGGGGGAAGTAGGAACTGCCGTAGATGGGGGAGGGGAAAAAAACTCCCCCAGAAGAATGCTGAATAGAAGTGAACTGTCCGTCGCTTTCATTCCTGTCCGCTTGAACTACTGCCAGACACGTCCTCACTTTTACATTGCATTAACCATGGATTGCTCAACACATCCATTCTGTTTGTGTCTGTCTCCACACAGACATATATACATGTGTTTGTGTGTATGTACGCCTGTACTAGAGTATAAGTTGCAAATCAATATAGATTGATTAAAACTCTAATTCTATTTTAATAACCTTATTTTACTCACCAAAGGTTTATCGTACTGGGCTATTTTCTTCTAAGCGTGAACAGCGTAACTTTTATGCATTAGATATGTTCTTCTTTAGGGTAGTAGCATACGATTATCCTGTTTGCTATGGACTTTGCCTTAAAAACAAATACTTTGCCTGGATATCCGGCCACTGCGGGATTACGGGCAATGAGAAAGCTGAGAGAGCTTCAAGGAAGCCTCCATGGAATTACTTACCAAAAAGTTCAGAGTAAAGTCCTAGCGGTTTAAGAGAAAAATAAAAGAAGTGGGCCTGTGAGTGGTTAAGCATCACAAACATCAAGCTCAGGGAAATATAGAGAGATACACATACACATACGGGTTGGCGTCGGTGAGCTCTCTGAGGCAGAGTGGACCCTGGATTTAAGAGACTGTGAGGATTGCTAAGGAGGGATTGCTAAGCTAAGGATTGCTAAGGATTGCTAAGGAGGATTGCTAAGGAGGCTTGCTAAGGAGGAGGAGGAGGATTGCTAAGGGTTGCTAAGGATTGCTAAGGAGGAGGATTGCTAAGGAGGATTGCTAAGTCTTGCTAAGGATTGCTAAGGAGGATTGCTAAGGCTTGCTAAGGAGGATTGCTAAGACTTGCTAAGGAGTTGCTAAGGAGGAGGAGGATTGCTAAGGAGGATTGCTAAGCTTGCTAAGCTAAGGCACGTGCTATCTCCCAGAAAAAGCCTGGACCTATAAAAGGGTTACCTTACCTGGCTGGAAATGGCTGTTATAGGGTAAATAAATGGCAATCCAGTTACAAATGTTTTTTATTAATTCGAATTAAAAAAATTTGGTTTGTGAATGTCATATAGGCTCGCCGTCTATATAAAATTCCAAAGAGAACATATATAATTATGTGGATAACAGACTGGATTGAAAAATGAAGAGATGACTTCGAGCAGACCCTCGTATGGACATATACAGAAGAGAGTGTATCTGAATATACTCGCTGGCAGAGGCACTGGAGTATACAGGTGTCTCGTACTGGAGAACAATGGATACTTCGGGCCGGCATTTACGATCTGCTTAGAATGCCGAGTCCGCTCTGCCCTCACCTCCACAACCCGTGTCCTGCAATCCACGACGGGGAACTCAAACGGCTCCTTTACTAGTCTGAACAAGAACAGCAAGAAATCCAGGATATGTCACCCACTTAGTTCCTTGCCCTCACACACAAGGAAGTAAAATGAAGAGGGAAAAAAAATTAAACCTATATAAGATAAAGAAAAAATCTGAAGAAAACATAATAAATAAACAATTAATGAGAGGGAATAGAATAAAAAATTTATCTGTCCCAGCCAGGAACATGTTTCCTGGCTGGGACACATAGATTTTTTATTCTATTCCCTCTCATTAATTGTTTAAAATTTACGTGCGATAAAATACCACAACCAAATAAAATATTTATAAAGAAAAATTAAATAAAGTAAATGACGAGAGTCGACAAATGGCTTGACAATGTTAGCTCCTTCGAGTACAAGACGAAGTTCTCGCCTTTCTCGTGGGTTAGCCTCTCGCTAGTGTAGAGGGAATTGAATGAGACATCTAGCGCGTCCTGGTAGCACAATTGGTAACACAATTGGCTGGGACAGATAGATTTTTTATTCTATTCCCTTTCATTAATTGTTTAAAATTTACATGGGATAAAATGCTACAACCAAATAAAATATTCATAATAAATAAAGTATTCGGGTTCTCTGTTTATTCTCTTCGAAACTATAGAATTATTTTATGAGGTTTACATTAGTTCAGTTTTATTTTAGAGTTTTTTGGGGAGAGATTTCTTCAATCTTTACAAAATTTTAAAAGGAATTTTCGGTTTTCTCTCTAAGCTACTTTGGTCCCCTGGGCCCTCCGCGAGACAACTAGATTCCTTGCCGGTAATACCTATGCCAAGTTCCCGTTAACGAATGACCACGGGATTGAAAGACAGGTTTCCCGCGGAGAATCGGCGTTGGGGAATGAGACGGAAGTCCTCCTACTTATGTACAGGGAATGGGGGACAGGCCGAGAGCTTGGGGACACAAGAACTAGGACGGACAGAGCTTTCCTTTCGCAAGTCCTACGCGCGGGTGGTCGTCTCGCTGCCCTACACTCCTATCATATGAGACGTTTCTTTCGTAAGTACACTCCTCAATGATTTTCTATGTCCATAGTTATATATATGTATAAAAGTATTAGGAGCAAATGGTATAATTTACACATATTTAATTGCATTGTTACAAAAACCCTTATCTATCCAAAATTAAGTACTTTTGGATTTTGACCACTTAAGAAAAAAAAATATCCCTGACAATATAGTTAAGTAGTTATAACTAAATTCACATATATCAATATTCTTCTACATTCATATAAATTACTTATAACACTCATCGATTTAATTCAATTTTAAATTGTGTACTGAGTACATAGTGTGTTCTCTATGATGTACTGACTGTGCATTCTTCCTTGTACACAGGTGCCCTCTGAACAAGCAGGTTATCTCCCAGTTCTGGTACGACGAGAAGACCGGGATCGCAGACGCCGATCTGTACTCCATGTTCCAGTTCTCTGAGAGCAATCAAGTGCACCTCCAGTGTGACATTGGACTTTGTAAAGGTAATTTCACTAAAACAAGTGCAATTCAATGCTGAATATTTGTAATCCTCTAATCTTAGTCTGCTTTGAAGTGGTATGTTCCATTCAACCATGAAAGTAAAAAGTTCTCTCTGGAGAATTTCACATTACATTTTCTGAAATGTAAAATATAAGACGTAAATTAGTCTGTGTCACCTTCCATACCTGTGAGTGGTTACGAAAGTTCAGTGGAAGTTGTTTGGTAGCCAACTGGAGTGGTCCATGACACTAAGTGGTTGAAAGGGTTAAACATAGTTTTACCGCAATTACTAAATTTTATTACGGGCATTTTATAGATCCATTTGTAATTCTATATTGTATTCAATATAAGTATTTATTATATATAATGAAAAAAGGGGCCTGTGAGTGGTTAAGCATNTGTATTGTATGTTGTCCAAATAAATTAAAATTTTTTTATTGTTTTAATTTAAAAATTTTAATAGTAAGTGAATTAATTTAAAAGAATATCTTTAATTTATAATAATTGTTTAAAATATGTGTGACTGTATAGAGCAGTTTTAGTACAGAGGTCAATTGTCCTTCTTCAAGGACTTGACGAATTGTTTAAAGGAAGTAGGGTAAATTTAATTGCATTTAAATATTACAAATCCTTGACTTTTAAGATTTTTCTATTATTTTTTCCCTGCATTTTTTATAAAAGAGTACCAAAAAAGTCGTTTATGTTGATAAAATAAATAGTTGTGCCAGACTAGTTTGGCCTTTTCCTTTGAATTATTCTGTAATCTAAATATTTGGTTTATATACTTTCCGGGTGCTTATTTCTTTTGAAGAATAAATCCAGATCGCCAAAAATTATATCATTTTTTTGTGAAGAAAGGGAATTAGGTATTTTACTTAGAAAAACCGAAAAATTATTAGGCCCTAATTGCCATTTAAAATACAAATATTCAATAACTAAGTGGTCGAGAAACTCGTTTTTTGCAGTTCCACATACGATATATACATACTTCATATTTTTCGATGTATACATCATCAATGACACCGTTCATGTAGTCGAATCGTCAGTCATCGGAGACCAGATCTATTTACACACATAGATGGATGAATAGAAAGCTGTACACTTTCCAAAAAACAGACTTCAGACAGAGGGAAATTGAGTAAAAATAGGAACAAATAATATATTTCTTATTGTGCTATTTTAAGTAATTGTTGTGATCGTCGATGACAAAAAAACTGTATACTTGAAACTCTTGGATTGAAACTTTTATTTTCAAATTATTTTTCTTAATTCCGAAATCCAGTACTAATGGGTTTCATATGGTTTTACTAATTTGATTTATAGACGACCTATAAGTTAATTAAATTGTAAATAACCATTACAAATTGGCTGTTAACAAGACAACTTAATGTTCACGTAGGCTTCGACGGTCGTCAGATGTATTTTACCGTTTCTTCTTCCGTGTTGGACCGTGTCAAATTAATTGGAATTAATTAAATGTTCAAATTTGAACATCTAACCAACCTGAACGGGGAGGATGTTTTTCAGAGAATGAAGAGCATTGACAAATTCAGATCCAAGAAAATGAGACTCCTGGCACAACTAGCATTTCTTAAGAGATGCAGAGACCATGACGTACAACCCACGTGTTCTAAATTGACAAAAAAAGGAAGTAGTCAACGCATACAGAACATATTGGCAAGATCCTCGAAAATAACAACTCAGGCAAATAACAATTTGACACGGTCCAACCCGGAAGAAGAAACGGTAAAGACAACTAAATTTAAAATATTAGTCTGTAACTATGTTAGCTTACTTCTGTGTGACGGTACGATTAAATAAAGTAACTTACTAGTTTTAATAATGCACCACTGATACAGAGGGTTGAGAGTTTTCAAGTTATTATACTGTCTTTATTTTTTGCTAAATGTACTACTATTTTGTATTAATTTTTTTGTACAGTTTCAATGAACACGTTGTTCTATTTCCAAGTGACTGACCACTGTCACTCTTCTTTGTTGCAGGAGGCTGCCCCGAGCTGAACTGCAATGACGACCTCGCGAACAGAGACCTCCCTGACGACGGGGTCATCATCGCCTCTACCAGCGTCTTCGTCCTTCAGCCCGGCGAGCCCTTAGGTGAGTCCCTTCTCGTATCCCGGGAATAGTGGGATGGGAGGAAATGAATAACCCACTGTCGCAGAACGGCTCTCCATATCTTCCGACTCCTCTAGGCCCTTCCATAGCCGAGGGTTGTGTGGGAATTACGCTGTTTTCCTGCATTTCTCAATCCTTTAGTCTTCCATCTAATGTTCTGAAGTCGCATTTAATTGTTTAAATCTTCTATGTTTGTTTTTTCCGATTTTTATTTATTTATTACATTCTGTTAACATGATAACATTATGTAGTTTAAAAAAAAAAAAAAAAAAAAAAAAAAAAAAAAAAAAATTACAATGGCAAGAGGAGAAAAGGTGACCAATGACACCATTCTCAAATTAAATACAAATTATGTTTCCAGGAGGTCACAGGGCCATCATCGCTTGAGTGGACGGGGAGGGTTATAGGGGTTGGAGTTAGAAGGCAAGGTCTGTGCTAGTGGATTTGGATGGTATGGTTAGTTTACTGTGGAAAGAGTGAAGCGGGAAGAAATGAAGTCTTGGACGAAAGGGATATTAAAATCGTTGTGAAGGGAGGAATTGGTTACGTTATTACGTTATACGTTATTGGGAGCGTTAGCGATTATTCTGCAGAATAGATTAGGAGTAAATTGGATCGTGAGTAAAATTTGAATACCTAGTTTCATGTTTGTTGGGTTTTTCTAGCCCCTAGAGCTAACTGTAAGCTTACCTTTTCTAATGAGGTAATCAAGCATTACTAGAACGGAGCCCTACTGACCGGGATTTTTTCCCAGCCTATTAACTTCTCACTTAGGCTATCATTTAACAGTCAGAGTTTTTGCCCAGAAGTAGTCTTGGATCTTCAGAATATACATGATTGCTGGTTTCCACTCCCTAATTCCTCAGTTCACCTTTGGTCTAATTCTACCCTGGGTGTCTTAGATGTGCCCATCTAAGCATCTAGAGTGCTTCTGGAAAAAAAAAATAGATGATATAAAGTGCTTCGGCTCATTCAAAAGATAAAATTCAATAAAATATTATAAAAATTTTGCCATGACTATTGAATATTTGTAGCTGAATCCACGAATTAGCCTCTTCATACAAATTTGATTAAAATAAAATGGTTTCATTTCTTGTTGAATAAATTATAAACCGCTAAAAGTTAAATATATTGATGAATGCAATTCAGAAATACCTTTGATTTATTAATCTCTAAAATGTCTTTTTTAAAACAAGTAAATATAAATACATATATAAATAAATAATTAAAAAAATTAAATACATTTTAGAAATTAATATTTCCTCAGGTAAAATAAAATATTTTTCATATAAAAACTTTAAATCATTAAGGGGTGGTCATCATGCTGACTGTGCTATGTGCTATACTGGCGAGAAACATTTTAACACATTGTGTTAATTATAATAACAATTCAAAATATAAAAATAAATAATAATCGGATCAGAAATAAAGTTATGTTGTTTCTTAAGTCAAGGACATATACAAATACTTATTGACTTATTTTTTAAACCTTGAAGGAAATTAATTAATAAAATAGTATTAAAAAGTTAAACACCACTAACAGTAATTGTTATTCTGGCAAACCAATAATGTCCACATTAAGAGAGAAAAATGAGATATGTTGGTGCCTAACATAAAAAAAGGTCTTTTTTTTTAATTCATATTTCAATTATTTATTTATTTATTATTTTCATAATGAGAAAGACCCAAGTATTTATTATTAAATTAGTTTGATCCTTACAGGTATCCTAGTTAGTTTTATACTCAAATGAAATGCATTCACTAGTCCTCGAATACCAATCATAGTTAATAGTATTTAATAATACTACTGTCGGAATGGCGTGAATTTGGAAGAAAGATCCACTTTTCTACTTTTGCCGAATCTTAAAAAAAATCTTAATGAGTGCGTTTTCCCAATCAGTATGAATAAATCAGATATTTTCAGCCCCTCAATCAGAATGAAATTTGTATCCAATTCCTCTAGGTATCTAGAGTCAGCCTACACGCAAGGGAACACTGTCTCCAGTGATTATAGTCATTTAAGTAAATTATTTTGAGTTACCGCCCATTAGTTTGAACTGAATCCATAGTATTGCCGTTAACGCGAGGGGAGCCGAACTTAAAACTCAGTCCTCCAAACCAACCATAAGTGGCGTCCAATGGACCATGATTCCAGTATTTACCAAAGAGACACGAGATGATCCATATTTACTTGTCAATCTGCATATATCCGCCACAACACTACGACTAATAAACAAAGGAATAGCTCTAATTAACAAACAGTTGTCCTTTTAATTCCGCTTTCCCCGTTGTGGGTTAACTAAATCCAGTTGGCTTCAAATGTATATATATATATATATAAGGAGGCTGCCCCGAGCTGAACTGCAATGACGACCTCGCGAACAGAGACCTCCCTGACGACGGGGTCATCATCGCCTCTACCAGCGTCTTCGTCCTTCAGCCCGGCGAGCCCTTAGGTGAGTCCCTTCTCGTATCCCGGGAATAGTGGGATGGGAGGAAATGAATAACCCACTGTCGCAGAACGGCTCTCCATATCTTCCGACTCCTCTAGGCCCTTCCATAGCCGAGGGTTGTGTGGGAATTACGCTGTTTTCCTGCATTTCTCAATCCTTTAGTCTTCCATCTAATGTTCTGAAGTCGCATTTAATTGTTTAAATCTTCTATGTTTGTTTTTTCCGATTTTTATTTATTTATTACATTCTNTATATATATATAAATTTTTTTTCGTCGAAAAGGAATTGAAATGAACTATGAAATTACTGTCGTACAAAAGAGATCAACTGTTCTACACTAAACTGTATAGTACTAAGCATCAAACGAAACTACTTATGTGACTTTTCAAACTTTACGAAAAGCTGGAAGTATTACTTTAAACTGAGAAGTAATTCAAGATATCTCAAAACAATTATATGAGGTGCTATGTAAATTTAGAAAGGTTTTATGTAATTCCGTACGGCAAAATATTTACGGGGAGAAAATCATGTTTTCAAAGTAAAATAGAGGACTTTTAAAAATAATTATTCCAAAACAGTTTTATATTTTCATTTATTTATTCTCTGATAAATTATGACATAAAGACATGTTTCCATTCTTCTATTAAAATTATTTTCGTATATTTCTTTTTCATATTCAGCTTTGATGAAGGCCTAAAATTCAGGCCGAAACGTTGGTTAAAATAAAAACTTTTTTGGTTATAAATTAGTTTTTATTCTTCAACTACCAAGGCGGAATTCTATCGAAAAGTATTGACACTATAACAAAATAGTTTTGTTTTTTTCCTTTTCCTTATTCCATTCATGATATCATTATTTTTGATCGTATTAAAAAACGGAAAAAAGTAAAGAATGTTATGTAACAAGACATTATTCATCATAAACCATCAAATACATTAAATTTCTCGGATACGCAGGTGTTCCTTCAAAAGAAAACATACAGGATATGCATCTTTATAGAAAATAATGGCACCATTTTATAAGGAACGGTCGATGAGATATTTGCCTGGAATCTAGAATGAGACACCCTTTATAAGGGTATAAATACAACAACTAGTCTCTCTCTCGCTCACACACTTTCGTGTACGTACGACGACGTAAGTATGGCTACGGAGGGTTGCCGTAACGGTGCGCTGTAGACCACCGCCGACGCTACTAGCCGAGCCAGTGTGGTAGAGGTATTCCAGATTTTGACGCCTGACGGAAGAGAAAGCCCGACAGCTCGGAGGGCGTGTTTAGGCGAGGGGGTGGCCGTGGGAGCCGGCTGCCCGGGACCGAGAAGAACAGATCTGCTCACCTGACATCGAACTGTTCCCGACATCCAGAGTCATCTGAGGGAGTCAGATCAATCCATGAGTCTCCATGCAAGCTAATCAACAGTCATACTTCTCGCGCTCATATTCAACTTTTATATATTCCACATAATACCAGGCATGCAAGTTTAAAATGTCGTTTTAATTCCAATAGAATGCGCTCTTAGCCTATTGAAGGATTTGCTTATCTCTAAACGCTATTTTGTTTGTTAGTCATTTGTTTACAAAAGTCAGTTGTTTTTAAGTCGTTTACGTGGACGTATCATACCTTTCTTTGGTGTTAAAAATGTCTAATTTTAAGCCAAATAAAGAGCATTTGCGGCATGTCATGATTTTCTTATTTAATCAAAAGAAAAAGGCATCTGAATGTCATCGAATTTTTGTTGAGACTTATGGCGATCTTGCTCCAACCGTCAAGACATGTGAACGTTGGTTTCAACGTTTCAAACGTGGTGATTTTGATGTTACTGATCAAAAACGAGAAAATCGACCAAATCGACTACGAGCTTCTCAAGCCCGGCGAAACAGTCAATACCGAGCGCTACCGACAACAAATGATCAATTTGAGTCACGCATTGATCGAAAAACGCCCAGAATGGGCTCACAGGCACGCCAAAGTCATTCTTCAGCATGATAACGCTCCTGCACATTCAGCCAGACTGACTAAGGAAACGATTTCTTCGCTTGGTTGGGAACTCCTACCCCACCCGCCGTATTCACCTGACCTGGCGCCTTCTGATTATCACCTCTTCTCATCGATGGGACACTCATTGGCGGAGCAACACTTCAACAATTTCGAAAACGTACGAAAATGGCTCGATGAATGGATTTCAAATAAAGATGAAGCATTCTTTTGGAATGGTATCCATATATTGCCCGAAAGATGGACAAAATGTGTAGAAAGCGAGGGCCAGTACTTTGAATAAAATATATTATACTTTTTTTTAAATTACTTTGTGTCTATTTTAAGAAATAAACGACATTTTAAACTTGCATACCTGGTATATGCGTGTGTTTGTGATGGATAGCATAATATAACGGAATTTTGCTAATAGGCAACTATGGTATCCATTAAAAATATAAGTTTGTCCATAACAAAATACAATTCGTCTTGTTTGGGGGTTTAGACTCCCAGTAGAGTGCATGGAATATAATGAATAATGAATGGTTAGCTTCGGTGGTGTAATTGGTAGCATGCCAGCCCGGAAAGCAGGAGATCCACGTTCGTGTCCCGGCTGAAGTAGTAAGATTTTTTTTATTCTATTCCCATGCATTTATTTTATAAAATTAATTTGAGATTATATACCACAACAAATACAATATTTAATAAAAAAGAAATAAAAGCAAAAAAAAAAACGAGTGTAATAAATAGCTGACGATGTTAGCTCCTTCGAGCATAAGACAATATATTCATCTTACTCAGGGGTTTAGACTCCGAGTAGAGTGCGGTGAATATAATGAATCATCTGGCTAGCCTCGTTGGTGTAGTTGGTAGCATACCAGCCCGGTAAGCAGGATATCCGGGTTCGAGTCCCGGATGAGGTAGCAAGATTTTTTTTATTCTATTCCCTTGCATTTATTAGAGAGAGAATGACTATCTCCCTTCGTTATCCCCTTAGCCCTAATGAAGGCCTGAAATTCAGGCCAAAACGTTGGCAAAAACAAAACCATATTGGTTCACCAATTTGTTTTTATTGATCAATAAACATTTGACCGAACCCCGACTATCTATCTCCTCCTCCTCATTAGCAAAGGTCAACCAACTTTCAATAGAAAATTATATGATATAAATATTATAAAATTACATTTTGCATCTATTTTGTTCCGTACATTTTGCAAGGTTCATAATAACGAAGATAATAGGATTACAAATTTTGGTCTTTCTGTACCCCCCCCNATATATAAGGGGCACAGTGATTCAGCAAAGCAACCAGCGGTTACCAAAAAAGTTTTACATTTACACACATATATATAATATATTTAACTACAAGATATTAAAGATTTAATAAGAAGAAGATTGACCGGACCCTTCTCCCTTATCGCTCTGTAGGTCTGCAGCCAGCCTTAGTGAGCCTATATTTCCCCCATACTCTTTTTTTCTGCTTTTTAGGTAAAATTAGTTATTTCTCTCATTTATGTCCAGATTCAGTTTTATGGTAAGTTTTGACATTCATATCGAATCGCATGTATAAGGAAAAAATGATCATGTACTGTCATAAGTGTTACGTAGCTTATTTTCAAATTGGTGTTACATAGGAGCTAGCCTAATCAGGATTAGACCGCTTTATCCAGTGTTTTCTTCTCTGCAGAGAACGTCTCCGCTCAAAAGATTGAGGATGGTGGAAGACAGAGATAGAAAAAGTTACTTTTACAGTAAACAAATGGGTTTTGATATTTCTTCTTTTTTTATTTTTACTGCATTGTATAAAGTGAAGAAACATGTGGCTTTTTAAGGATTCGAGTCTCTCTGCTTTTGAATAAAAAGTTTCTTGTAAGTCAGTCTTATTTCCTGTTATAAGACGGAGCCATTAATAAACGATGATAGTCTCATCTTGCTAGCTCCTGTAGTCAAGTGTTAGCAGAAAATCTCTTAGAAAATCAAACTTTTTGCTTGAAGGATATGAAATAATCTTCAATAAGCACTGCAGGATGATCTTATTGAAAATCTTTAATACCATCTTAATTTACATTATTTTCCAATATTTATTTCCAGCATAAGTGCCTGTTTTTCCTGAGTTACTTCAGTTTAAAATGTAACCAAGTAGCTTTAAAAGTTATTTTTACGCTAATAATCCCTGAAAATGATACTAAGTTTTAATATTCAAATTAAAATTCAATGTATTATTCTCTAAAAAGTTATTTCACAGTTTTACATAATGAGGAGGAAAGGATCTACAAAAAATAAAAATTATATATATATATATATATATATAGTGAGAGAGAGAGTGAGAGAGAGAGAGAGANCTCGCACAGCTGACTGTCAAGGGATAGTAGATTTGAGGTTTCAACATGAAAAGCGTGTCTTCCAAATGAAAAAATATTTTTTAGCAAATCATGATGAACCTCTAACCTCGCAGCAATATGTTCTAAGGATTGCGGATTCCCATCTCTAAATCTCGCCAGATCAATAAATTTATCAGAGGAGACTGAGGTTTTACATGCTCAATGTGTCCTACTAGCATGGAAAAGAAAACCAATTCAAGACCATACTGGATTCTGATTATGTAGACAAAGCAGAATTTAATGCATGGCTTACAAGAGGTAGATTGCTCCCTGAGATCGAAGGGTTTATAGCAGCACTCTAGGATCAAGTAGTGCCAAAAAAATATTACCTCAGCAAGATAGTAGGCGATAAGACAATCACGGATCTAACTTGCCGGATATGTGTTGTAGATCCTGAAACCATCTTTCATATAATATCAGTATGTCCAGCATTAGCACAAAAAGAATATTTAGAGAGGCATACTAATATTGGCAAATAATACATCTGGAATTATGTAAGCTGACTCACCTGTTAATAGAGGATATCTACTATTATAGATATTCCCCCTCATTAGTCCTAGAAAACCAAGAAAATACCATATACAGGGACCAAACAGTGCTGACAGATCACACTACATTCTAATTACACGAAACGCTTGGACTCCTTGCCTGTCGGCCGCAGTCTAAGATATACCAGGGATTAATCCTCTCTCTCTCTCTCTCTCTCTCTCTCTCTCTCTCTCTCTCTCTTTTATTTATTTATTACATTATGTAAATTTAAAAAAAAAATTTTGTAATTTGATTACAATAAAATTTAAAAAAATGACATTCAATGTCAATCACATGAGGAGAGAAGGTGACCAATGACACCACTCTCAAATTATTTACAGGCTATGTCCCCAGGAGGTCACGGGGCCAACTTCGTTTGAGTCGACGGGGAGGGTTGTAAGGGTTGGAGTTGGAAGACATGGTCTGTACTAGTGGATTAGGATGGTATGACAGACAACTAACTTAGCAACTCAAGCGTGACGACCTGAATAGCTTGTATACTCAGATTTTGCACTTGAAAAAATCATTCTTATGTCATATACCTAGTAAAAATCCAAATATGAGATTGATGAGATGACATACTTTTTTTAAGGAAATTGTACTAGGTGTTAATATCTAACTAAGCTACTCCATTCAGGGAAACAACAAGGCGGGTCACAGAACATGACACTTTCCCCTCATATTTGCTATTAAGTAGGATTGGGGAGAACGCTCCTCGTTCACATTTGACGTAAGAGTTAGCTCCAAGCATTTAAAATTAAGCTATGGCTACTTAAGTACGCATTGAATAACTTACTCATAGATGCTTGAAGAGGAGGGATTTTTTTTTTTTTTACACAAATAAAACAGCAATATTGTGAAAGTTTCCGGATCAAATATAAAATTTAAAGACATTAAATGCTTATTGCAGTATGACAACTGTAGATATATAAATTCATAAAATAGTAGGCTTAGCGTCTCTTTATTTTGTTCATTTCACGCCACCTCATCTTCAAGGACTTACTCTTGATTGAAATATTACAATCTGACTACAAATCAGAAAACTCCAAATTTCATCTTATCAAGATCCTTATTCAAAACATTATTTAATTTTTGTTTTTTAAATACTTTTCATAAGTTGCATTCATGTTTCTTGATGGGAATTGCAGAAAATTACAATCAACCCCTCTCCTTGGGTTCTCGGTAGCTTCTAGTATCTTTCTTTTGCGAGGGGGCTGGTCGAATAATATTTCAAGTGTTTTTATTAATTTTTTTTTTTTTTTTTAAGTTCATTTTAACAACTATTTTCATTGCTTAACCTTGAAAGATTTCATAATTAGCTGAAAAAAGAAGATTGTCAGACAAAGGAAAGGATAGGTTTAATTTTAACGAAATTAAATTTAATGTGAAGGGGTGAGTTACAAAAAACTATCTTGAAGATAAAAGTAAAATTTAACTTTTATAACATTAGATTTCTATAACATTTTAAAGAAAAACTCTTAATTAAAGATAAGTATTTAAGGAGGAACCCTGAATAACGTAAGAGGAAAATTTGCGAGGTGTTTTTTGCTGAAGTAAATGAGTATATAATGCACTCAAAGAGGAGGGGGCATTCAGTTCAGAGTAATGTCTCTCAACATTCTCCGAAGAGAGGAGGAGTTAGCCTAGGCACCGACATTTGCCGAAGAAGGCTCATAGCATTTCCGAAAGGGGCCGAATCATCAGGAAGTCCCGCGAACCAGTCAGCTGACTCACCTCCACCGGAACTGGCTCCTCCCCAGCTGTCTCAGAGCTCACAGGAATCCCTCGTCCATTCCCGCTACCGAGGTGCTGGGGAGTGAACACCCTGACCAAGCGGTTCCTAGGGGAGGCGGCATAAAACTTCCGAAAAGGGTCGAGTACTCAATCTGTGACGTCATAATCCAACGACTGGTTGGATTTTGACGTCACAGATGGAGACACTAAAATATATTCTATCAAATCCCTACTCGAGTTTTGGACGTGGTTGCCTAAAACTCGAGTAGGGCTTTGATAGAATATATTTTATTGTAATAATATTACAAGCATATATTACATAAATTCAAAGATATAGTTATCAATGGTTATGGATTATTTGAGCAAAGTACACTTCGTTCATTCAGGAACATTAAATAAAAACTTTTTTTTTTTATAACCTTTATTTACATATTACATTCTGTTAAAAATAAATAAAAACATTTTGTAATTTGATTACAATGAATAGTAAAAAAAAAAATTAATGATATTAATGAAAGTCACATGAGGAGAGAATGATACCACTCTCAAATCCTGAGCTAACTAAAACAGTTCATTTCAGTTTCTCTTCATATGAGATATATGCCGGTACATGATTAACAGCTGTAAAAAACATGATTCTGTAGATCTGCATAAGATTTGCAGTGAAATATGATTCCCTCATCTGAGTTATATTTCCGGACAGCCATTACTGTCCGGGCTGGGCTGATTGCTCCGTAATGTGGGCTCCGAGGAACAAAACCCTTGATGGCCATCTCTCTCTCTCGAAGGGAGAACAGCTAATGTCTGTCTGATTAATCTACCATAATGTTGGGTGGTCTTCACTCTCGACAGATATATATAAATTTCTCAAAAACAAATGACTAAACTAGTTCGAATTGTTCGTTCGCGAGCCTGAAAGCTGAGGATTGTTTCAATATTACATAATTATAACTGTGCGTATTTTCTAATTTTTTGCCATCATAACAAAAATAAATAAAATCTGGCACACTGACAGCTTGTCGTTGTCTAGAAGAAATACAAGAGCAAAGAAAACAAATATAGCCCAAGGAAAAGTCAGTGTCTTGAAGGATATCAGGAATGCTGTAAAGGAACGTTACAAGAAAAGATTGAAAAATAATTACAGTAGTTATTAAATACGCTCAAGCTGTAAGTCATAAATTGGTCGAATAAGAGTCAGTGCAAGAGAAAAGGAAATAATTAAATTAAAAATAAAAATAAAAAGATGTATTTTGTGGAAAGTAGGTTTAGGTATTTAATGCTCAAGTATTAGTTTTTTAATGTAGTGCTGTTTTATATATTTTTTTTTTTCTTTTTTTTGCGGAGTGGTGAACAGGGCGATCTTACAATATCGACCAATTATTTTCTTACCACCGAACCTTCCATTCTTCGCTCTTATTTATACTCTTTACTTTTAATTGCCGAACCTCATGCAGGAATCGGAGTCTCTCTCAGCTGTAAATAAGAAGTTTCGAGTGTCCCAGTGTGGCAAATACTTATTCCAGTTCTTTCAAGAATACAGATATGTTTAAGTTCTTCATGACAGACAATTTTTTTTTCTTTTTTTTTTTTAATAAACTTTTATTTATTTATTACATTATGTAAATTTAAAAAAAAAATTTTGTAATTTGATTACAATAAAATTTAAAAAAATGACATTCAATGTCAATCACATGAGGAGAGAAGGTGACCAATGACACCACTCTCAAATTATTTACAGGCTATGTCCCCAGGAGGTCACGGGGCCAACTTCGTTTGAGTCGACGGGGAGGGTTGTAAGGGTTGGAGTTGGAAGACATGGTCTGTACTAGTGGATTAGGATGGTATGACAGACAACTAACTTAGCAACTCAAGCGTGACGACCTGAATAGCTTGTATACTCAGATTTTGCACTTGAAAAAATCATTCTTATGTCATATACCTAGTAAAAATCCAAATATGAGATTGATGAGATGACATACTTTTTTTAAGGAAATTGTACTAGGTGTTAATATCTAACTAAGCTACTCCATTCAGGGAAACAACAAGGCGGGTCACAGAACATGACACTTTCCCCTCATATTTGCTATTAAGTAGGATTGGGGAGAACGCTCCTCGTTCACATTTGACGTAAGAGTTAGCTCCAAGCATTTAAAATTAAGCTATGGCTACTTAAGTACGCATTGAATAACTTACTCATAGATGCTTGAAGAGGAGGGATTTTTTTTTTTTTTACACAAATAAAACAGCAATATTGTGAAAGTTTCCGGATCAAATATAAAATTTAAAGACATTAAATGCTTATTGCAGTATGACAACTGTAGATATATAAATTCATAAAATAGTAGGCTTAGCGTCTCTTTATTTTGTTCATTTCACGCCACCTCATCTTCAAGGACTTACTCTTGATTGAAATATTACAATCTGACTACAAATCAGAAAACTCCAAATTTCATCTTATCAAGATCCTTATTCAAAACATTATTTAATTTTTGTTTTTTAAATACTTTTCATAAGTTGCATTCATGTTTCTTGATGGGAATTGCAGAAAATTACAATCAACCCCTCTCCTTGGGTTCTCGGTAGCTTCTAGTATCTTTCTTTTGCGAGGGGGCTGGTCGAATAATATTTCAAGTGTTTTTATTAATTTTTTTTTTTTTTTTTAAGTTCATTTTAACAACTATTTTCATTGCTTAACCTTGAAAGATTTCATAATTAGCTGAAAAAAGAAGATTGTCAGACAAAGGAAAGGATAGGTTTAATTTTAACGAAATTAAATTTAATGTGAAGGGGTGAGTTACAAAAAACTATCTTGAAGATAAAAGTAAAATTTAACTTTTATAACATTAGATTTCTATAACATTTTAAAGAAAAACTCTTAATTAAAGATAAGTATTTAAGGAGGAACCCTGAATAACGTAAGAGGAAAATTTGCGAGGTGTTTTTTGCTGAAGTAAATGAGTATATAATGCACTCAAAGAGGAGGGGGCATTCAGTTCAGAGTAATGTCTCTCAACATTCTCCGAAGAGAGGAGGAGTTAGCCTAGGCACCGACATTTGCCGAAGAAGGCTCATAGCATTTCCGAAAGGGGCCGAATCATCAGGAAGTCCCGCGAACCAGTCAGCTGACTCACCTCCACCGGAACTGGCTCCTCCCCAGCTGTCTCAGAGCTCACAGGAATCCCTCGTCCATTCCCGCTACCGAGGTGCTGGGGAGTGAACACCCTGACCAAGCGGTTCCTAGGGGAGGCGGCATAAANTCTCTCTCTCTCTCTCTCTCTCTCTCTCTCTCTCTCTCTCTCTCTCTCTCTCTCTCTCTCTCTCTCTTTTCACCCTAATAATGCTCAAAACTAAATATAGACGCTCCGCTAGGAATACAATCACTGGGGAAATTATCGAAAGGATTTGAAGTCTAATTACTCCATTGTATGGGGATTTAATTTATGAATATTTTTTTATTAGTCTCACATAATGGGATTCATTGATTTCACTAATCATAACTAATAAGGCTTTTTTCGAGAAAATGTCATGGAACATAATTGTCAAAAAATTACTCTACAACAATTATGTATACTTTTTCTTAACTCAAAGATATTACTATTATATATTTTTGTCTTCCTCTAAACCATCAATTAACTCATCTGATTTCAACCAAAAATATAATCTTAGAAGGATTCGCAATGGGAAGCTTAAAAATCGAATTTGATTTCTATATTTGAAAATAAGAGGGCGAAATTATATTCTAAAATATTTTTCTCTACATGATTTTTTTTTTATTTAATTTTACATATATTTTATTAAAAGTACAAACATTAATGATTTTTCCAGATTTGCATTAAAAATGAACGGATAATCCACATATCGCCTTTAAAAAAAAGTGTCTTTGCATCACCAATAAAGGTATAATCATAGTCTTGTACAATTGTCTCTGGGAAATCAATTCATATGAATTTTTGCCCGATTGCAGTTTATGGATTTGCTTCTTTCGTCTTGTCGTCTTGTTGGAAAAAAAAAACAAAAAACTTATTGACCAAACTCAGTATGTAATTTTTCTCATGTACGTCCTGTTACAGGAGGAAAGTATTATTATTAAAAACATTTTAAATGTAAAGGATAATAATAATCGAAATAATATGTTTAAAATGAAAAAAAAAAAAAAGTTTTTCATATAGCATACTACTATTTTGAAATTTTTTTTATTATTTTAAATCCATTACATTGGTGAGTATAAATTGAAAGAAATATCCATATCCTTATACGTGTATTCATGTATCAAAAGTAATCATAAACTACCTAAGGATGCTTTTAGGTTACTGGGTATGAACATGGAATATGACAACCGGCTAACGCCATATGCATTCATTAGTGAGATCCTTTTAGCATAAGCAAAAACATAAAATCATACCAATATATTTATTTATTGCATAATGTATCTTTGACAATTTACAGGTGATATATATATAT
>KZ807320.1:334373-373819 GCA_000696205.2 Oncopeltus fasciatus | reverse complement strand
ATATATATATATGTATGTATGTATGTATGTATATGTATACAGTGAAATACGATATATGTGGATACACTGTCAATTACCAGGCAAATATCTCTGTGACCATTCCACATTTATCAGTGGAAATTTTTTTTTTTGCGATTTTTTTCTCTTGGGGTTTTGAAAAAAAGAATAAAATAGAATACACTTTAAATTGATGATTAACTATTGCAATGAATAGGAGGATTGTAATGGATTGCAAGAAATAGAATATTACTATAAAATCTAATAATATTTAATTGAAATATGGCGAAGAGACA
The DNA here is from genome assembly GCA_000696205.2 of Oncopeltus fasciatus. Classification (NCBI taxonomy): domain Eukaryota; kingdom Metazoa; phylum Arthropoda; class Insecta; order Hemiptera; family Lygaeidae; genus Oncopeltus; species Oncopeltus fasciatus. Next base: position 373,526 of record KZ807320.1, on the reverse strand, counting down.
TAAGTAAAAAAGAGAAATACAAATATACTAATTATAATGTGTAGGTTATCCATAACAATTAATATGAATTATTCAATTTAATGCTAAATAATAGATGCACAAAATTAAAGAAAAAGTTATCTTATTAAAGGAGGATATTAATGTATTTTAAAGAGGATGAATAACAAACTTTTTGTCATAACACAACTTTTATATTATAAATTAAACAATAACCTGTCTACAGTCAAATTATGACCTATAATTTCTTATGGGGTGCATTTGGGGATTGCAAGTTTTTAATTAAATAATTTGGCAAGTTTTTGATTTAAAGAATTAAATATTATTTTTCGTTAATTTTGAAACTAATTTAAAACATTCTTTTATAAACATTTTTTTTCCCCTTGCTGCAATTTTTAAACAGGATAAGTGCATTGCATTGTACAGTATTTCAATGATATTATTAAACCTCATCATAAAAATCATTAGTGATGAACTAGACAGGTTCTGTAATAACTAAAGAAATTTTGAAATACAAAATGTTTTGGTACAAGAAATGACAAGAGCTGTACAGGAAAGCAAATTCAATCGTAAATTTAAAAAAAAAAATGTAAAATCTCAAAATATGGTTGTAATTATTTTGGAGAATATAATCGAGGGCATTAAAAACAATTATTTTCATTTACCCAGACTGTAACAGTTTGTCAGTTATTATATTTGTAAATGGTAATGAGTGTGAGGATGTTTTTGAGGAAAAAATTATTCAAATTAGTATTTGCATCTGTTCTTTGTCTTTGATCGCAACCCACAAAATAATATAAATATTTGATTTTAACTATTACATAATACGCTTAATGTAATAATTTCCTACATATTATCAGGGGTCTGCAAAGAGGTTCGAAAGGGAGGTCTGCGAGGTAGCAGGACGGCTCCCCAGTTCTCGTTAACATTCCAAACTCAGGACAATGGAGGAGTTCTCTGAAAGCCTGTTGAACTGCGGTCGGCACTGCAAGCCTTCCATAAACTCAGCAAGCATGGCACCTCCTGTGCTGTAGGATCACGGTTTGAACCATGCAACCAATATCATAATATCTGCATCTGAAGGACATTGGATCTTTGAATAATTATTAATAATTTTTTGGCCTATAAAATTTAGTTGCCCAATTATATGTGTGTATATATATATGCACATATATAAAACTCTTTACATAACTAGTCTCCAACTTACCTTCCCCTTCTATTAGATTAATTCAGCAACTTCTTAAATCAGTCATTAAAATAAGAATGTTTTATTGTTTCTTTTGAGGTCCTTCCCAATGAAATGACATGCTAATGACCCTCCTTTTACTCCGTTTGAAAGAAGTTTAACCAATAAGTTATTCTCATAGTGAATAGGCTACACAATTGAGGAATGAACAACCGTACATGTAAAGCACGAGGGGATAAGGTTTTGAAGAAAGAGCTCTCTAGTACAAGTGCAATGGTGAAAAAAAAAAACAACGTAAGAAGTAGAAAATGGGCAGGAGATAAAAGGGGTTACCCAAGGAGGATCATCAGAGCGTCTTGCACACACTAGTTCTAGCACATTCCCAGGCTATTAAGGAAACTTGCTTAGCTTTCCGTAGATGACTACATATTAGAGCTATGACGTCACAATTATGGCATCCAACTCCCTGCTCGACATCTTTAACAGCGCACATGTACTTCATTTTTTCAATCCAAATGGGTTTTGAGAATTCTATATGAAAAAATAAAAATTGTAGTACAGACATTTCATTGTACCTTTCTTAAGTACTTCTCCATTGATTGAAATGTTTTGATTTCAAATTTTGAATCTGCAATATCTGTTTATGGTTTGGTTCATTTCCAAACCCTACCTCTCAGTCATAAACATATGATCCAGGTGGCACGACGTCCCCTATCGCCTTCAAGATAGCTCTGAAGATGGCTTAAAATGTAAGCCGAAACAGGCAGATAATTAAAAAATACTAATTTTTTAAAATTGTTTTCAACCTCGACCGAACCCCAAGAAAAAAACATCTACTGACAATCTTTACGGTCAAGAACTCTCCATTTGTAATTAGTACCAGTTTCACCTGACTTTAGAAATAAGGATTATTTAAACTACATTAATTTCATGATAAAGGATGTAGACTATGATCTCATGGCTCATTTAACAAGGTGACCAATCATTTTGGATTTCTCGAGCGTTCCTCCCTGAAAGGATTTAGAAGTTCCACTGTAAGCGGTCGGAGGTAAGCACTAACGGTGGCCAATAGGAATGAGGTAATCGTCCGTTACTGTAGTTCTCCGGGACCGAATCAGGACCATACCCAGCTGACTGACCTCCAGGGGTATCCTAAGTCTCTATCCCCTATCAGCACTCCTCTCTAACTCGGCCTATCTGTAGACGGGGGAAGCAGTGAGGTATTTGTGAGAGAAATGTATTTTGATGAAAATCATAAGAGGATATTTTATATCCCTTTTAATTTTCTTTAAATAGAAAACATTATATCTGTATAACCGAGCAGCATCATGGCAACTTAGCAATCATTTGACATATTAAAAACATTTTTAAGACTAAAATTGGAGCGCTAGAGAGAGAGTGTGTGTGAGAGAGTGGGGGGGAAGAGATAGTGAGGGAGATTGAGAGGGTGGAAGGGGGGAGACAGAGGGGAATGGGTTATCTCCCTAAAAGCACATTTCCAGAAACATTCAGAAAAAGTTAAACCAATTCAGAGCAAATAAAAATCTTTATAGCGGCCAATGATTGGGAATATAAGTTTTAGAAAACTACATTTACACCTATTATATAAACGTTTTCTTAACTCGAAATAACAAGTTATTATTATTACGATTATAAATGTTGGTTTTTCTTTATACCCACCCCCTTTCACTTATCCAATTTCAAGCAAAAATTAATTCTTTCAAGGGTTTGCAATTAATAGCTTAAATGCCGACCAACAGATTAAATATTCTTAAATCTAAGATGATTTTAGTTGGGGTTCGGTCAAGGTAGATCCAAAAAACACAAATTTAAAAAATACATTTTTTAAATTTGTGTTTTTTGGATCTACCTTGACCGAACCCCAACTAAAATCATCTTAGAATAATATCTACGGTCAACAAGGAGAGTTCCTTTTTATTCTTAAATCTATTTCTCGATCAACGATTTTTCTTTTCTTTTCTTTTTTTGGGAGGTGAGCTGGAATTTTGTGGAATATAAATACTATGCTAATTACATTTTAGACCTATTTTATTATTTAGTTTTTAATTTAAATTATGATTTTTAAAATTTCATATTCCACTTATAGTGGTAGGATGGGGTAGGGAAGAGGACACTCTCTTCCCACGCTTTTCATAGACTGTTGTACTTGGAATTTGAAAATCATATTGGTTTACTTCTATTGGGATTGTCGCCAATGTGAGTCTAGTATTTATTTGTATAGGCCGATGTACGTGCTCCAGAGAACTGGGCCAGGAGGCCAACTCGCCACCCACCCCACCCCACCCGTCACACCGCCCCCATCACTTTGGCTGTCCCCGTCTCCCCGAACAATCCTTCCTGACTCGGCGAAAGGTCGGCTCACTCTTATTTTACACCAAGGCTGACACTTTACCGAGGGATTTTGCTTATATTTTATCCGCTTTAGAAAGTTCACTTCATCTGACTGAAACCTTCCTCTCGCATATCCGTCGATATACATAAAATTGATTTTAGTTTTCGTTAAAAAAAAAAAAGTATATAAAGATGTAATCAAACAGGTTTTATTATGAAAACAAAATATTAGGTTGCCCTTTAGCACCAGCAGAGAAATAGTATATTAAGTACTGGAGAGCTGGAGTCATACAGAATAGTAATAATTATCTGGAAATTCCTCTGCAGATTTCAAAAAATTCATCTTTTTTTTTTTTTACTTTTATTCCAGGATCAGTTTAGAAATAAATAATTACATTCACCTTTGTTTTTTTAGCTTTGGAAGATCAACCTGAGCCGACGAAGTGGGGTCCCCCATGGCTGTTGTATCTCTGTATCGCCCTCGGTCTCCTCTTCCTACTTATGCTCATAGTGAATGTCTTCCTCTGCTCGGCGATGACCTGCTCCTGTGCTCGTACTGAGGTCATTGAGAAGGAGCCCTCAGTCATCGAGGAATACGACCCCTACAGGAGCTGGCACGGCACCCAATACGGATCCAGGTAATTTCTAAGACTGGTTGCTAGCCAGGATAAACCACTAAAAAATCAGCATTTTCAATCATGAGCAGAACATAGAATAAAAAGGTATTACCTCCAGCACTTCCTCTGGTAAAAATAAGTTAGCCTTCCTGTTCGGTTGGGAATGTCAAAAAATACTACACCTTTACGCTAAGTAGTTAAAAAAAAAAAAAAACTAAGCATTTATTGTAAGAGAAATTTATAATTGAAATTTGAAATGATTACTTTTCAGTTCTAGATTCATGTTATGAGGACTTTTTTTTTTTTTTTTCTTTTTTTTAAACTCCCAAGTAATTATATAGTTGGTCATGGAAAAATAATCAATCTGCAGATAGCCATCCTATTCTAAACACTCATGGTACTGGGCAAGACTCTATTTCTCAATAAAAGGTTGACAAGGATGGAACTCGATCCCACAGTGCCTGTCTTGGAATTCCGAATGGATTCCCTAGGCTAAGCCTGAAAAAGAGTGGCATCAAATGTCAAGTTTTGAATATTTATCGGTGAAACTTTCATTTGACTAATTCAAAATATGTTTTAATTCATGGAATACTTATTTCCTTAAAATTTAATTCTTATATTTTTTTATTTTTAACTCAAAGCCATCAAACATTAGACGTATCCAGGGGTTCCAGTCCAAAGTCGCACAATCCTCAACACTCCTCCCTAGTATCCAATAAAACCTTCCATTCTGACCTGCAAGTACCTTTTGTTTCTGAGCTCATCCCCTCCAGGTTTGATAAGTTCCATACAAACCTCCAAGGACATTGAAATCCTCTAGTCCTCTCCCTGGCATCCCATGTTCATCACAACCACCCTCCCCGACGCATTAAGAGGAGGTGGTCAAGGGACCTACTACAGCCAGTTTAGTTACAATATCAAGGGAGTGAATGCACTGGCATTTTTCTCCCCCTCTCACTCCCTTATTGACTCCCTGCCTAGTCTCCTTCTTATCCTAGGATAAAGAGAAGATAGGTGCCAGATAGACTATCGCAGGTTAACCTGGGCTCCTCTCTCAGGGCGGGTTACGTCCCGGTATAGACGAGCAAGAACAATAATGTACCCCATCAAAAATTATATTGTATATATGTACAGAATAATTTTTTTTAATAAAGAGTTAAATAAAGAATTTAAAAAAAAAATTAACTAACCAGTACATGGTCAATTTTCTCTTCGGTAAAAAAAATTCAAATAGTAATTTACATCAGTTAAAATGTGGAAAATTATTTGCTTTTAACTCTCTTTATTTTTAATGAACTAAATCTTTACAAGTACTTAAGTCTGCTTCTGTATGAGAACTGAAAGTCCTTTCCCATCTCCACTAATGGGCCCCATCTCATCCATCTTCTGAATAGAGGAATATTTAATTATAAATTTCAGATTTACATGAATTACATGTCAGAAATCTATCCTTCTTTATTTTTATAAGGTAGGAGATCAACAGCATAATATACTACTATACTTAGTATTATACTGTACATTACATACTTAATTGAATATCTTCAATATTATTTGTAATTAATAATTTAATAAGTAAATTAGTTTGAGAACTTTATTTAATTTTTTCTTTTCCTTCACAGGTACTCTCTTAATGGTAAGCCAGGTGGCGGGTATGTCTCAGGTGGTTCTACGCTAAATTCTGCACGCTCAGTCTCAACAAACAGTGACCACTATGCGATAGTGGATTCTCATCGTCACCGCTCACCAGGCCCACACACCCTTAGCCACTACTCGAGGAAGCACTGAGTCCTCTCCTCAGAACTACCTCAGGCGGCCATCTTCACAGCCATGAACTCAATGGAAGACTCCAAGCTGATATTTTTCTTGTTTGTTTATTTCTACTAAACTGGGGATATTGACTTAGTTATCGCTTACTTTTTGAATATTTGTACTTTTTTAATATATTATTGCTAAACACTGATGAAAAAAAATTTCACTTCACCATGCTTCTTGAGTATAAAAGTTAATTGTTTATTATGAATATATAAAACTAATGGTATTTTGATACCTTTATCTTTTACATTTGTTTAAAAATGTAAGATAAAGATAAATCATAAGAAAATTATGAATATATTAGAAAAGTACATACACATGAGTAACTGAAATCACTTACTTTTTTTAAATTAGTATAATAATTATTTCTTATGTATCTAATACTAGTCACTTGGAAATCTATAATGCCATTCATTCACTTATGATCAAGCAAATATTGATTAATTACAATGAATTAGCTAATTGAAAAAATGACAAATTAATTATTTAATAACAGAATAATGAGACCTATTGTTATAATTAACAACCCTCTGAGTAGGTGAAATCTCTTAAATAATAATTTTGCAATGTTTGTGAAAGAAATACCTCTTGCTTGAAAGTTCCATCAATTTATGAAGGATTTACTTTATCAACAGTAAATAAATTCTATCTGTAATTCAGTAAACCAATTCAAAGAAAAAAAAATTATAATTTAACTCATATTTAAGTTTCAAATGTTAGTTAGACTTTATTTAAAAAGAACTGTTAATTAATTATATTAATCCCAAATTGCCTGCTCCCTCTCTCCTGACCATTTGAATGACTTCCTGTATATTAAACATATTTTACCTTTCTCAATTCACCTCAAGTTCTTTTGTCTGTTAACAGAATGAGTCAAAGCACAATTGCCGCCCGTTCTAAATTTTTTAATACATACTAACTTTTTGAATTTTAAATGCTTAATTTGAAACAGTATAACTTCTTTATTTTTTAAGGTATTCTTTATTCTTTATTTATTTATTTTTTATCTTAATGTCATTAAAAAAAAAAAAAAAATGTTCTGTCAGTAGAAAGATAATTTATGCATAATTAAAAACAATTTTTTTTCAAATATGCACATATTATATCTGTTCAAATATATATATTTCTTACTGTTTCAGCAAATTCATGGAGTCGTTGAATATAAAAAAGAATTTCAATATTATCTGTAATATTGCTATTATAATGCTTTAGATAAAATAAATTACCAGCTAGTTTAAACTTGATCCAGTGATAATTATTTTTGATATCTCTAGTTATAGGCTTTGTAGTAGTTTATGTGGTTGTAAAGAAATGAAGCTATATTAAATAGGTTTTCAATCTTCACATACTGCATGATACATTTATAGACATACCCCCCTTTGTTTTATTCTTATGAAGTTTATGAATTTGTAGAATTAAAAATGTGTAACTAAGTATTAATAAGTTAATTATTAAAGTGTAATTATTGTATAAAAGTAAATATATAAAAACTAAAGATAAATAAATTTCTTTCAAAGACTGTAATTTGAAGAAGTAAAAATTTATTTTAGACTCACAGTCATATAATAATAAATATTTAGCACATAATTGCATAAAATTTTGACAAATATTTATTAATTTATATTCATTATCAATCATATTATTATTAATTAAAACAAAGTAAAGTAGTTTTTTGTCAGTCATTTGTTTATGAAGTATTGGTAATTCATTTATAAAATTGTGTTAATTATAGGAGTCCCATCCCGATTCTAAAAACCTACAAGATCATCTTGAAAAAATCAGACAATGGTGTGGCAAATGGAGAATAAAAATCAATGAAGCAAAAGGCGTTTCAGTTAAATGACTTTCCTAAAATTATGAAATTTAAAAATGTTACTATGCTAATCTCAAATTCCGTTTGTTACCTGGGGTTCCATCTTGACTCACGAATCAAAAGGGGCGAACATAATAAAATTAAAAGACAATAACTAAATCGGGGACATGGACTCCTATACAGACTCTTGAATATGAACTCCAATCTTATGATAGAAAACAAACTGACACTTTGCAAGACCTTATTAAGACCTATCTGGACAAACGGGATAGAAATCTGGGGTTCTGCCAAGTCTTCCAACATCCAAAGAATTCAGCCCTTTCTATCCAAAACCCTTCAGAATAATCTCAAATGCTCCCCATTTTGTATCCAATTCTTCCCTTCACCACTATTTTAATATCCATTTTGTTCAAGTTCTCATTTACTCCCACTTCACCCATTTCCACAGTCAGCCTACAACCCTCCTCATCAACTCAAACGAAGATGGCCCCATAACCTCCTAGGAAGATATTCTGTAAATAATTCATGGTGGTGTCATTGTTCACCTTCTCTCTTCACTGGGATATTCATTGAAAGTTATTTTAATTTTGTTCTTTGTTTTTCAATGTAATATTATAGGAGTACTCATTTGTGATGCTGGTCACATAAATTCTTGATGATAATATATATAATTATGTGTTAGAGAGCTGGTGTTAGTATAAAAAAAAATTAAGTGGAGAAGGGTGCTCACATTGAAGTTTCTTTTATTTAATTTGTTTAACATAAAAAAAAATTAAAAACATTTTAAATTATAAAAGGAGAGTTTTTTGACCGTAGATATTATTATTAGATAATTTTAGTTGGGGTTCGGTCAAGGTAGATCCTAAAAACACAAATTTAAAAAAAGTATTTTTTTAAAAGATTAATTATTTCATATTCCATCCCTCAGTCATGGAAATGTGAACTTAGGGACAGGAGGTCCTCTCTCGTCATCATGATAGCCCTGAAGATGGCTTACAATGTAAGCCGAAACGTTGGCAGATAATCCTTTAAAAAAATACATTTTTTAAATTTGTGTTTTTTGGATCTACCTTGACTGAACCCCAACTAAAATCATCTAATAATTTTAAAATTATATTGTTCTAAGGTAAATTTTATAATTCAATAATTCTGATGAAACAAATAAAGAAAAAAATCAAAAAGAGCTGTAGAGTTCCTCCTTGTACATATAGGCTTAAGGCCAGGAGTTCATAAGAGAATTTGCTTTTACTCTGATGGGAGAGCTTTAAAGGATTGAGTTCTGAAGACTGGTAATGGATATACAGTTTAGGTTAAAATAAGAGTTTACTGTTAAAGATACTGAAGTGGATCTGGAGGAATTATGAGTTTATGTTGGAAGGGGATGTTTAAATTGTGATGGAGTGTTGAGTTAAACACAATAAGGAATTTACCGCCGATTACACAAATTGGTCACAGTTAAGTCTTGCCTAGAGTCGTGTTTTTTAAATTTTTTTGTCATGAATGTCTGTCTGACATAAAAGTAAAATTAATTTTTTTGTAACTAACTTGTATTTTGCAGGATCTCAAAATTTGCAAATAATACATTTTTTATTATAAATAAAATTTTAAAAATCNAAAATTTTAAAAATCTTTAAAAAATTTGGAATCCTTTAAATCCCTCTCACCAATATTTAATATAGCAGCTTACAACCTGCACATTCAGAAATGAGCAAAATCAGTCTTATATTTTAAAAAGAAGTAATTAGTAATTAATTACTAATGCAAGATAAAAATAATTATAATATACAGTTCCTACTATATTTTTCTCTTTCTGTGTTATTTCTGTACAAATCAGTGCCACAAGAGTGTCATCAATACGCTTATGCACAATGTTGTTTTTTAAGACATTCCTTCTGTCCAGCATAGCAGATGAGTACTCTTAAATAAATTAAAAGTTCTCTTCATGTAACACCCTTTTATATTGTTCAAAAAAACCTTTTTTTTTTTTTTTTTATGGGTGAGAAGCTCTGACATGTTTAAGTATAAGTATGTATATATTTTTCTGTAGAAATACTGAACACTACATGTGTTTGTTTATATACATATATAGAAGTTGAAAATTTTCCTTAAGGCATAGAATGTAAGTAAAAAGATTCTTTTACTATCATATGTGCAATTCATGGTGCTCCCTGAGAAAATTCACTTATTAAGGGTTAAATTTATGTAAATATTAATTAGCATTGAAGAGTTGTACCTATTAAAGAAATCAACTAATTAAGAGCACACAAATAGAACCCTTTAGGGCATTGCCAATTGTGTGTTAGTCATATTTACATTTGTGAAGTTAATATAGTGTAAGTTGCTTTTAAATGTAAATAATTCAATTTGGATTAATATGTTTATCTAATATGTTAGTTGATTATATAATAATTTTAATATATGTTCAAAATAATTAATATAATAATTGTTGTTAAATTATAATTAAACCGTTTATACTCTTAATGTTTTCTCTGTTTATTTTTATTAAGAAGCTTCTAAACAGTTTTTTAAGCTGATTTCCCTTGTGGAAATACAGCTATTCACATTGGTACCATGATGCGACCATCTATTGAAAACTTGGGGATTTTTGCTAATCCTACCATCATTTTTAAAATAATGAAACCAAAGTTGGTATTTAGGCTTCATTTTGCAACCTTTCGGTGAGAACCCATCATTAACAATGGTTAACCATTCAGTCTAATGCAAAGGTAATAATAATTTTGCCATTTATTCTTATTTGTATATCTCTAATAAAATGGGAAAAATTATGTAAATAATCTAAAGGGTTATTATAATTTCTACCACCAATGAATATAGAACTCTCATACCTTATATTCTCCGTCTTCCTTGGTTTCTGTACATCTCCCGTTGGCGAGCGCTTTCGGAACCTGTCCATCTTCTGGCCGAATACAAACGTTCACTGTCACGGTCCGTATTCAACTCAATTTAAGAGCGCTCGCCAACGGGAGATGTACAGAAACCAAGGAAGACGGAGAATATAAGGTATGAGAGTGGGAAAAATTATATTACACAGATCCAAACTTTTTTTTTTTTAATGTTACTTAATCAAAGTGTTATATATTAATTAATTTTGTTTTATATATATTTTTTTTCATTGTACTAATAATAATGAAGACATTAAGATTTTTAAATATTAGTCTCCCTCTAAAGCCCCTCTCGCCCACGAATGATTGCAGCCACTTACGAACCATCTAACAGTTTGGAAAAAAAAAGCACCTTAAATACGAAATTTAGTGTCATTATTTTAGAAATTGTGGACACCGAAGTGAGTACGGAGAACAAAGAGTGTGTGTGTGTGTGTGTGTGTGTGTGTGTACAATATTTAAAAACCATTTTTAGCTTCTCCAATATGGGATCTGTGAAGGTCTGTTAAAATTAACCTAAATCTGAGATCATAGTAAGTGTATAAACTAAATAGGTGTAAAATATAATTTTAAAACATTTGTATTCTATAACATGAAAAACAGTAATAATAAATGCATATTAAAAAAATATATTAAAGAATTTAATTTTGGGTATTGGGTTGAACCTCTTATTTTTATTGAAACCAAGTTTGGAATTTGAGCAAACAAAGACAAAAATTTATTTTTAATTGAAACCGAATAGGGGAAGAGCGAGGTTTAAAGTTAAAACAAAATTAATAATTGTATTATCTTCATTGTTATGAAAGTTTCTAAAATATTGTATAACATAATAGATGTAAAATTTAATTTTCTAATATTATATTCCATAATATTACTACTAAAACAGTTATTAAGAAAGTAAATTTACGAATGTAACTATGATGAGTGAGCACTTCTCCACCACTCTTTCCCAACCAGTCTAGAGTAAATATTAGTGATCATAAATTGTTCTCTTCAGTTAGTGAATTGACTCAATTTACTCTTATTTATATCCCTCTTCAAGAAAATCTGCTTGGATTACCCAGCTCGTATGTGATGGACTAAATACAATACAGTAAGCAGCCAGCTAAATAGATGGCATAAAGTCCTACAATTTTAGCAACTTTCATTATATCATAAAATTATTGGCATTTGCAAGCAAAAAGGCTAATGGTTAGGAAACTTAAAAAAAAAATCTTTATTTAAACTCCCAAGTATTTTATTCAGTACTAGTTAAGCTAATAGACCATGGATAGTTTACACTGGCAACTAACCTATTTCTTCATGTAATATGAGCGTTATATATAAGTGGTCATCTTTCGCTTCTCAAATCAGAGCTTATCTCTGATTAAGTTGCCCTAATATTGCTAAATAGTCTTTTAGAATCATTAAACAGAAGTTCCCTCAGGGGAGTAGGGATTGTGTAATTTAACTGCTATACCTCTACCTTTGTCAGGTTGAGTTGCTTGCTCTATCATTACTATGATCGAAGTAAAAGCTTTTATTATTATCTGTCCTTCAGCCCATACAATTTCCAGAATTCAATAAGTAGATTTACTTTCATGGAACTTAAACATTACTTTAGCTCTATAATTATAATACTATATTATACATAATTACTGTAAATAAAAATGCATTCTATGAAATAATAGGCAAAATCATAATTAGACTACCTGACTGACAGGAAAAATTCATCACTACATAAATAACTTTAAATATGAAAAAAAAAAAATTAATAATCCTGAAAGCTCATAAATCACACTGCACAGTTTTGTGGATTGCAATGAACACATAAAAAAAAAAACTATAGAATTTATTAAAGAAGAGCAGAGCTGACTTTATTATTTGCACTTCATTACTTTAACAAATTCTTGTCTTAGGAGAGTAATAAAAAATAAAATTTCTTCTTAAAAGATAGTAAAAAATATAGACAAATGGAGTTTTTTTTTTTTTTACTGTAGATATTATTATTAGATAATTTTAATTGGGGTTGGTTCAATCAAGGTAGATCCATAAAAAAAATACAAATTTTAAAAAAGTGTATTTTTTAAAAAGATTATCTGCCAACATTTTGGCTTACATTGTAATCCATCTTCAGGGCTATAAAAATACCATGTCATGAGAATAGAATAATAATTAACAATATTATAATATAGAATTACCATAATGTAATGTGATATCAAAAGTATGAATGTAGAAAGCTAGGTAAGATACTTTAAAAACATGCAGACAACAGCCTATTGAAAAAATTAAAACAGTAATTGACCACACCTGCCTATCATGAAGACGAGAGAGGACATCCTGTCCTTAAGTTCACATTTCACCGTAGATGGTGGAAGGGTCCCCCACCCTTCCAGGAGGGAAGAGGCGGAAGGTACAAAGGGAGAGTGGCCTGTTTTAAAAGGGGGCAATAAAAAGGACAAAGGAATCTTTAATCTTTGGAACTGGGAAAAATGTTTGACAGGTTTATTGAGAAGAAGGGCCAATGGTTTTTAAAATGTTCAAAATGTTTGAATAAGTTGAAGAAATTTGTTCTGTCATTAACTGTATAGTGTTGTAAGTTAATGTGATCGGTTTCAAATAAAAGGTGTTACTGTTCATAGGGTTCAGTGGAAAGAATGGTTATGCTCTCCAAGTCAAATGTGTGTTCTTCATGAAAAATTTTTAGTGAGGGCAGTTTTTATTAGTTTATTCTTTATGGCATTTTTATGGTTATTGATTCTATGGGAAATAGGGTTTTTTGTTTGTCCAATGTAAGAACCACGGCATTTAGGTGTGGAACAGGGAATTTTTTAGACGACATTAGTTCTGTTAGGAAGGGGGATGGGGTCTTAGAGGATGTAAATAGATTTTAGTTTGTTGTTGGTGGAAAAAGAAAGCTTAAAGTTAGGACAAGTTTTTCTGAGAGATTTCTAAATATTTCCTGAAAGTTTTGGAATATAAGGAAGAGAACGGAAAATGAGGTCATTATTTTGGCAGAGGGGGATAGATAGTTGGAGAAGTGGAAATAAAAAATTTTTTTACAAGTTGAAATAAAAATTTTACAAGTTCTTTAATGGTGTGAGTAGGAAAACCATTGGAAAGGAGGATGTCAGTAACACATTTAATATTTTTGCTGTGGAATATCTTGTCAGAGAGTGTGAGTGATCTGTAGATGAGGTATTTGGCCACATTAATTTTTTGATGATGAGGGTGAGATGAGTTGAAGTGGAGGAGACGACCTGAGTACGTGTGCTTGGTATACCAAAGGAGGAGAGATGATAATCAGATTCTATTTCAATGGTAAATTTTAGACGAGGGTGGTATGAGTTAAATGCAGTAAGGATCTGGGGGATTTTTTCTGGATTGAGAATGAGGAAGAGTGGAAAATATATTTTTTAAGGAAGAAAATGTCATGAAAGGATAGAGTCTAGGAGGTCGTTAAGGGTGATGTTTGAAATGCCGGGCCAGACTGTTAACCTGGTTGAAGTATTTACCTTGGTAAAGGAGATAGTCGGACGTACAGCAAAGGGAAAGAGACTCAAGGTATGTCGACTGGGATAGTGTAGTATGGTCTCGGATTGTATTCCAATGTTTATCAATAATTTGAAGGGCTTTGTCTATAGGTATATTAGTGAAGAGGGATTCGGCGTCTAAGGAGCAAAGAATGTATCCTTTAGGTATAATTAAAGATTGCAGCTGTGTTTTAAGGTCAAATGAGTTTGTGTCATAATGGTTTTGTCGGCTAAGAATCTGTAATTGTTGGCAGATAATTTTTTTTTAAATACACTTTTTTAAATTTGGATTTTTTTTTTGGATCTACCTTAACCGAACCCCAACTAAAATCATCTAATAATAATTTTAAAAAAATATTTCAATTTTTGATAAATAAGTTATAAAATTCCCTGCACTAGTGTCGAGAGTCCTACCTCCGAGGCCGACGAATATATCGTCTTATGCTCGGAGGAGCTGACATTGTCAAGCTGTTTAAATGACTCTCATTATTTACTTTTAAATTTTAATTTTATAAATGTTATTTTCTGTGGATTAAATACCANACTTATAGAGTTATTAATAAAAAAAAAAGAGACAATAAAAAGAAATTGAAAATGACTTGTTGCATTTTGAATTAATAAAAATAAAATAAAAGGGAAAAACTACAGCTAAAAAAAATTTACTTTATATCTACTTTTTCAGAAAGAAAGAAAAACATATTATAAATTTATAAAACCCCATATCTTATCTCCCAAGACAAATCCTAGATGTACAGCCTGAGGGGTTAAGCAGGATGTTAAATTTATTAATGTTTGGAGTCAATATACATATGCATTTATACTGCAAGCTTATCAATAATAAGTACACATACAAGAAGAAACAACACACATTTATTTGTGTATTAAAACTAAATGACAGATGCCATTTCATGCATTATTATGCGTCAGAATAATCGTCTATATTTCGTGAATCATAAACATATGGCCCCTCTCTAATTGTGCTTCAAATTTAACAAAGTGAATTTATACTGAAAATACACTTACACATCCATGGTGTCAATTAAATGTGATTACTTTTACAAATTTCCAATTTTACCATTTTATATCAATTCTTGCTCATTTTTCTTTATCTAACAGATCTTGCAGTTCAGGCAGCACAAAAATAAAACCAAGATACAATGATCTTTGTTCATAAATACATTTTTATCTTTATTAATGTATGTTAGGATACTAAGCTTTCAATGAGATAATCTCTCAAGAATTCTGACTGATGTAATGTCAGGAGCAATGTCCCATAACGTATCAAATACAGGAGACTGAAGTCTGTATAACCTTATGTAAGTAGACATTGAATGAAATATTCATTTACATGAATGATATTGAACAATACTGAAATTAAACTAAATCAATGTTTATCCGTACATAAATACGGACACATCTTTTATTTGTCGGTTCTTTTTCGATAGTTCAGTGTGGTGGTTTATCTTCAATTGTTTTTACAAAACATTTTATAGTTATAAGAAGGTATTAGATTGTTCTTTAATAGTTTTGTACAGGTTCTCAACACCTAAACATGTGCTTTTTTATTATTAAAATCTAAGCCTGGTAAATTCTCATAAATGTTTGCTTCACAAGCAACTGCACTATTATTCATAACAATAATAGTATGATTAATTATTTATTTTGATTGATTAAATTTTTAGGGGTGGTTTGGGTGCTTCTCCTTACTTATCTCACATAACGTCTTACCTTTTTAAATCTCTGTGATTTAAATTTTCGATTACTGGAATAATAGGTCTAAATAAATAACCCACTTGTCAAAAACAATGACCCCTATTGTTTCTCAAATAGATTCTATCACAATTGTGGGCCTTTCATTCAAAAGGCTCTCTTAACAAAAAATGAAGATGAAATGCAAACATAACTCACACATTCACTCTCACTTTCACTCACTACATACATTCTCGATCACAATGTTCTTATTTATCGCGCTTTAAAACTTATATATTTTTTCTTTTTTACATTATCTTCACATATAAAAAAATATCAGAGAATCTGTGTCAAGAATGACTTTCAAGCCCAAAAGGCGGCTTAGTATAAAAAACATTAACAATCTAATATATGAACTATACCTACAATAATATAATTATACATATAAATACATATAAAAACAAAATAAAAATAAAAATTTAAATTGTCCAAAAATAGTAACTGAGAGCACTTAGATTTCACTGGTCCTTCCCTCATAGCTGGCTTCCCCATTTATTTGGCATCCCAGACCTGGGAATAAAAGGATTGTCAACAATCAATTTGAGTTATTTACTAAATGTATAGTGATTTTAGAACAAAACCGAAATATTAATAATTAAGTATGAATACACACAAACTCACAGAACTTAGATTAAAAAAATAACAGGAAAAAAGCCTTTTTCTGTTTAAAGCAAATAATATTCTAAATTTTGAAAATATATTATTTTCTTTGAAAAAATCATTTCTGTGATTTTTTATTAACAATATTTATTATTTTATTAAACTTGGAGTTGGAATAGCTAAGTTATATAAACATACAATGTATTTGCTTAAGAATCCCACAGCCTCCAACACAAATTATCTATTTACAGGATAATCATGGCAGAAAACAAAAATTAAAGATTTAATAGTACCAAGTTCTGGTTAAGTTAAAATGGTTTGACTGTTACGGCAATTTAAAACTTCCAAACCTAAGAATTGAGGGGTTAAGCTCATAAGAATTCTGCACATTGATGGAACATATAAATCCCAAATTGCACTCAATTTGGTTTTTCCGTTTAGGAGAAAAACCAAACATACACAGACTGACATTTTAATTATACATAAGTCTGTAAGCTGAGTGGTGCATACGTGTTTGAACAGAACTATATTTATAAAATAATAAATAGGTATTTACAATAAAAATAAACAAACTGATTTTGACGTGATGTGACATCACCAATTGATTGATTGTGACAATTGGTGTGGTAGACGTCACCAACTGGAGAATTATGAGCTGGATCTCATTGGCTGGCAATGAATAACTTCGCTGATGAGTAAGGTTTCAACCTCTTTTGAGCAGGAAAGCACAAGTTTAAGTTTAGCAGGATAACATTGAGAAAGTTAATATAGCCACCAGACTAAAATATAACTTTCTATAACTCACTATAAGTAAAAATGTGCCTTTACTGAAAGATTCCTGGCAGTTTCGGAGCCGTGTCCTCAATGCCATCAATTTGTTTAGAAAGGCAATGCCAGTTCATAGATGAGTGGCAAACTCCGTGGCTCTGTTACATGGAGTACTTATTCTTTGTCCTCTGTACTCTTAATTGCCAAAATAATTAAAAAATTGATTGACAATGAATTATACTATAATGACGGGATTTCAAGGAAATAAGCTGCTACACCAGCTTATGAAATATATAATGATGTTATAAAGCAACCATGCTAAGACTTTGTCACAACTATTAACAAGAAAAATCAAGCAATTTCAAAATTTCAGAGGAAATAGAAAAATTATTTTAAATTTGAAGGACAATTTTAAAATCAAGAAAATTTACTTGTACTTGGAAATGAGATTGGTGCATTTGCTACACATGTATTTATGGATTGATTTTAGTGCTTTTCATTATAAACGAATGCAGTAAATTCCTCAAGCACATTGTATACCTTTTTGACAATATAGGGATAACTTTATAACCTGACAACCCAGGACATAAATAAACAAAATAAAATTCTTAATAAAAATGGAAAATAATGTATCTCTAAACTTTCTAAACCAAAATTTTTCATTTATCATAAGCCCATGTCAACGAATACCTGTATAAACATTAGCTCATCCGGCGATTGAACACACACCTTACATCTTTTAGTGGAGCTGAGCTTACCTGTATCTGCTAGTTAATACTATAAAGAAAAAGATATAAGTCTAGCAGAACTAAAAAAATTAATTGACAAACTAATATTTAAAATGAAAAAAAAAGAGCTCAAAGTAATAGAAAATTAGATAACAATGAAGAAACTAGGAATAAAACAGAATTCTAATGTTCTAAAAAAGTTTCTGAATGATATTAAACCAAGTATGTTTTATCACCCTTTCTGGGTTCTTCTTATCTACAGCAACAACTCTGGCACCCTTCCCACTATCACTTTTTTCTTCTTTTATTGGTGACTATGATGCATATTGTCTTCCTTACATGGTCACTACACAATATTTACCTTGTCATCTGTTTCCAACAAATCAGGCTTAATTCTGAGCACACACAATGTAGTGAGAATACAACTAAATAAAGCTCTTTCTTTGAAATCCCTTAAGTAGCACTGAGGATAAGAAATAAATAAATAAATATGTTGACATTAAAAGCCAAAAAAAATATTACAGGGAAAAGATAATATCGTTGATCTCCACACTAGGTCTAAGCTAAATCTGTCGATCTCTCTTTGAATCCTCCTCCCCTACAAGTATTTCAGTCATTAATGAATCATCTAAAATTCAGAGGAAAATAGCTCAAATACTGAATATGGTTTCATTATTTGAAAGAATAAAATAATGCTATGGGCTAAAGCCTGCACAGACAAACTTTTATACATAAAGTTTTTAACAAACCACATTTTATTCTTCCACAATGTAGGATTGGTGAATAACTGTAGAAATTCTTTTATAAAATCAAGTCATAGTACCAATGTATAAGAATTTCCTTAAGGGTAATAAGCTAATATTTGCAAAACTAAAAATTTCAAATGGAAAATAGGCCTAAAACAATAAATGCCCGTAACTTAATAGAGGTACTAGAAAAGCATAAATAAAAATTCTGTAGCTGTCATGTTTTAAAGTAATATAAACAATATCAGCTTCAAGTATAAGAAAGGAAAATAAAACAAGGTAATATTTTGTTTAATAATTTTTATTCACACCATTCACACCCATTCATACTCAGAAATTTTGATAAAACAAACATGCCAGGGATGATATGAAAAAAATACAACTGTTATAGTTTTTTTTTCTTCACAAAAGCAAATTAGAAAGAAAAACAAGTAACCAGATGAAAGTAACATACACAAAATATACTAAGAAAATTTCCACCACTTACTCATGTGTGAATTTAGTTTACAACAAATACAAAAACAAACAAAATTGAATATTTCAAGAAAATTTTTTTTTGCTCTTTAATTAATATAGCGTTAGAGGATATATGATCTATGGATAAATGAAAGTTAATTAGAAAAAATTAAGACATTTTATGTGAACTAAACTTCCCAAATTCTTTAACACTAGGATACATTGTAAATACAATACTATGAAATATTTAATTTTCTTTCATTATAAGTTGTATAAATGACACTGTTTATAATTCTAACATTATACCAGCTAGCAAAAAGACGACCTGGGAAAAATGTTCAATAATATAAGATTATTTGTAAATACAATACCTAAAAGTAATATAAATTTACACCATTCCTCACTGCTGAATTAGTACTAGCATATATAGAAGATAATTAGAAGAAAAAAAAGTGTTCAGCTAATTCAAACGCACAAGCTTTAATCTTGGATAATTCACTAGTCTGTAAGCTGAGTGGTGCATACGTGTTTGAACAGAACTACTCACTTATGAACTACTCTAGACTAATTATATATCTGGATTTTCTAAGAGTCCAAACTAACCAAAGCAGTGAGTAACAAAAAAAAAAAAAAAATTAAAAAAACCTTTAAATTAGAATTAATGCAAAACAAACAGAATAACTTTTCTTAATAACAAACTATTTCAACGTGAACATTCACAAAAGAAATTAAACAATAGAACATGAACATTAACTGTAACAGACATATATTTTATACAAATACAATAAAAATTTTAAATATAAATTAACTACAACTTTGATTTAATTTTATTTTAAATAATAATAATGTTGTATATTGTTTATACTTATCTACCTAACACCATTAACATTAGAATTTGTAAACTATTGGCATACAGAATTTCTAAAATATTGAATTATAAAACTATTTGAGGAATGGAAGTAGTTCACTTCTTTGAAACTATTTACTGTGTTAATTTAATTTTAATCTTTGAAAGAAATTTTTGATAAATCCCAGAGCGCCTTGTTATTGGGGGTTTTACCCCCAAGAAAGATATATTAATAGNAAAAAAAAGCACATGTTTAAAATTTTAAAAAATTGCTTTTGATAAGCTCATGTTTAAAACTTTAAAAAATTGCTTTTGATTACTGTTACTCTAATGACCAAGATATTTATATATCATCAAACATAACCTTAAAAGATTTTTGTGTTCGAACTTATGTCTCAACATGAATTCACTCAGATACAAGTCAAATAATGACCTTTTAGTTCCAGCCTCTACTTCTTTTCTTGTTTTGACAGCAGTCATAGAGGCTCAATAGATTTTATGTAGGCTCCAGTTGAAGGGTCATATAAATGTTCAGTGATTAGTAGTAAAATATTTGAACCCAAATCTGACAATTTTTTATATATTTTAGAGTATGCCTTCCATAAATCTGACATTATAATTTTTTGGGGATGAATGCTTTCTTTAATTCATGCTAATAGGGTTGATTCGTTCATATTAGGTACTGCATAGTTATTATTTCACTTTTTTATTGTTTTCCCGGCATATACCACTGAAATCCCACAATTGTGATAATAGTGTCCTACATTATATTTTTATCTTGTCTTCATCAATTTCGAAAGTCATCCGATTTTCTCCCATCTCGAATGAATTTCTGAGGAGAGAATCTCCTTTAAATAATTTTTTTAATTAGTAGAAGTTAACACAGACATGTAATCCGAAAAAACAACTGAAGGAGACTGTTTCAAGTACTTCGTATCAAAATGGAAGCAAGGCATCAGTAGGTGGGATGTATATATGATGGCTGACTATTGTTGGGGCATCAAGCGCGAATGTACACACACTAAACACTCCAGAAAAAGCTACAAACACAAATTTTTATCTTAATTTTTAAGTGCTGTTCATCAATTAAACAATATTATATGTATTAACTCGATTTAACTTACATTAAATGTTTTGTAAACTATATATTTGGTACTTTTTACTTTGTGTTCCTTTAAATGCATGATTTTTATGATTTCTGAGGATATCCTGTAGTTGACAATACTGAGGATATCAAAAAGTTGACGTGATAGACAAAAACTGAGGTTATTCTCAGATTCAGACACCAAGAATTAGTGAAAAAACAGTGTCAGATCTAACTCAACAAAAAATGTATTCCTCACTGTTATCATTCTCTCTCTCTTACATAATTTCATAATGAGACCATTCTGCAATAGTCTTTCCTTGTGGAGCAGGCCTTTTTATTGAAGAAAATTTATAGTTTTCTTCATATCTTTAAAATCATCGTATAACTTAAAAAGCTTAATTCAAACTGCAAATATACTCATATATTTTAATTTCAGTAATCCAAATATGCAATTGAGTACTAATATTGCTAATAGCATGGTTAATGTAATTACATGTTTATATTTTGATCATTAGCACCTCCATCACTAATTTAATGTACAAAATATTAACTTAAATTAATTCTTAGGAAATAAACAACTGAGTAAAAACATGAAACTTTTTAATTTCAGTACATTACTGTGATTCATAAATAAAAAACATATCCAATAATCTTTCCAACTGTCATGGGTGAGTAAACTTTTTTGTATGAACTTTCCTCAAGTGAAAAACTTCCCTTACATTAGAGAGAGTAGTGATGTAATTCTACTTTATAGGACAAAGAAAATCTATTCTTTTTTTTTTTTTTTTTTTTTGTAAATGCTGAACTTATCAAAGATCATCAGCTAATGATAGAATGACACGGGACTCTTTATTTCTGAAACATGCAACTAATTATTTAAATTTAAGGTTTTCTTTGATTACTTTTTCATTTTCAAGTACCCTTTATTTCATAATTTGTAAGTTTCTTCCACTTTGCTTAATCTGAGTTTAATAAGTAAAAACAACTATTAAGTACCCCATTAAAGCTACAATTACAAAAAATTTAAATTTTCATTAATGTCCATTAAAAAAAAAAGTGTTAGCCTCCCTTTTAACCACTTACGGTAATAAAGAGAGGGGCTACCAACAGGTTACAATCCCATTCTAAAATCCTCGGCACAGGACAAGCTTTTATAAATAGATAAAATAAATCTAGGCGGGAATTTGAACTCACAGTGCCAGGGTTGCGATACCTAACAGATCCCATGAATTACCCTGAGGTCCCAATGATAGTTATTTCTAACTGGACAATGATAGTTATGTTCTAGTCTAGACAAAAGTGATTGCCAAGCTCATAAAAAAAATATCAGTGTTTTTGGAGTCTAGTACAGGAGAAATTAATAAAAATTTTGGAACTTGAAACTTTCTACTTAAAATTGAAGTCATTTTTAATTGTATAATATGTTAAAATATTTATCATAGAATATTTTAAAAAGTATATGCATAATTGTATGCTTGGAGTCATTAGGGAGGGACTATATCCAGGTAGTCAGCTTATTCTCAACAACCATGTGGTACTGGACAAGCTTTAATTTTTAATAGACATAACTCAAATCTTATTTAGATTTAGAAGTACAGAATTCATTCCCTAGGCTAAGTACGAGCCCTACATAAAAAGATAATACCTGTTAGAACCAGCAGCATCAGGATTGAGAAATGTGAATGATTCCCCTCGAATAATTAGGCACCCCATACCTTATAATCTGCATCGGATATATATAATAATACTTTCAAATGGAGAGTTTTGACCATAGAGATTATTAGTAGATGTATTTTTGTTGGGATTCGGTCAAGGTAGTGAGTGACACTACCTAATTATATACACACATATAGATATATTAAATTAATGTACAAAAATATTTCATATACCTCAACAAACAACAACACATTTTTTAAAGAAGTGTGATGTGCTTATTTGTACATTCTACCTACACAGAAATTTTATGAATATAAAAATTAGAGTTCATATATTTAATAATAACAGCTAAAACATATGTCTATAATAAATAAAAAATTTCAAGAGATTTTTAACAAATATAGAACATAAACTTACTTGTTCTTATCAGTATTAGTGAGAATTCTTTTCTTATCATCTTGCTGAAGAAGTTGATTAGCATCAATTACTTCACTGAAATAAAATAGTAAATACATAAATTATATTAGTCATAATGCTCTAAGAATAAATATTAGGATGATCAGAAGATACACAGGAAATTTTATTTTCCCTGGCCATCTTCTCAATAGGGAACCTCCAAAGGGCACCAATTGGCTAAAAATTGAAATTGGTTAAGTTTCAACGCAATGCCATTAACTTGTGCCTGGTTGAGATTAAAGTTCATCAAATATGCAATTTTGAGGGAAAAAATCAGTTTTCATCCTTAAAATGGAACCCATTCGTCTACAAGACACTTAACCATCGTCTCAATTCATGGGTAATTGTGTTGCCTAGAACTTTAATTCTCAAGACTTTTTTCTTTATATATTCATATAAATTTATAGATTCAGTGGGATATCGAATTTTTCAGGTTTTAGTACTTTGATCAGAAGTGACTTTTCATGCAAAGGTCTTAAAACATTCTATTTTCACTATGTTTTAATAGAATTTTAGAAATAATAGAATTTTAATAGATTCTATTCTACTTTCCAGATTTTAAAATTTTAATATTATATATAAATAGTATTTAGTTGGAATTTAAAAAAAATAAATAAATATAACAACATCAGCACAAAATNAATACATATATTTTGTTCACGTAGGCTTCCACAGTCATCAGATGTATGTAAAGTTTTTTCCGGGTTGGACCGTGTAAAGTTTTTGATGGTTGCCGAGCTTTCGCACATCATGTGATGGCTTCTTCAGGGCTGAATAGAGAATGAGCCCCACATGATGTGCGAAAGCTCGGCAACCATCAAAAACTTTACACGGTCCAACCCGGAAAAAACTTTACATACATCTGATGACTGTGGAAGCCTACGTGAACAAATGCACATATATTTTCATCATAAGACTAAATTATTAAAATGTACATTATATTTAATATATAAAAATGTATATTATCTTTGCAGATTTTTAAGTAATTAAAAATTTGTAAGTAATCACTTAAGTTAGTTTAGTGCATTTTTCATGTTTGATTAACAGGCAATATGCTATCTTCCACTTCTTTGGCATCAACGAGCTTGAATTCCAGACAAGACAAAATGTTCTTAATGGCCACAAGTCTCATGAAATCAGTGGCAGTAAGTTACTTTATAATTGCCAAAGTTTATAGTACAACAAACTAAATGAAATTGAACAAACAGCTTCAGTTATTCCAGAGAGGAAAAGGGCATCCTGACAAAATGGGAGATATTGCCGTGAAATTTGTAAAACAAGAATAAGAAAAAGAAAATAGATGAGTAACTTAGGGGGAAATATTTGAATTTTATTTGGCAAAAAAATTTTATGAAATGAGACAAGAAATATGTTTTTAGGACGAATGGTTTCCATTATAAGGAGGAAAAACTAATTCTTATGCTAAAAATCACAGCTAATGAAATTTCAATCTCAATGAGAGTTACCATTAACAAGTTGGCCATTATGGCCGCCCATCTATTTGTTAATTACCTTTGAAGATTGCCTGCCAACTAATCCCCGCCCATTCTCTTCTACCGCTTGTCCAGTTTAGTTCTGCACTCTGGGATGTGACCATAAAGCTCCCTTGGAAATCTCTCCATACACCATTATCCGTACATATAAAATTATCATACCTTCTATTATTCAACTGCCCCCTTGACTGGCAGTTGAATACAGACAGTGACAGTGAACGCATGTATACGGCCAGGAGATGGATAATGTCCGAAAGCGCTCGCCAACGGAAGATGGTTTGCAGAAACCAATGAAGACGGATAATAGAAGGTATGATAGTTCTATATTTATTGGTGGTGGAAATAACCTTTTAGATAATAATCTAATATCATATGTAAATATACATATAAAATTGATTTATTTTTTCATATTTATATAGTTTAATATTTTGTTTATTCTATATATCTTTTCCTCCCACATGACATACCACGTCTCACTCTGTTCATTCCAATCTTATAATTCTATAAATATAATAGTGTGTATTGTATTTCAACCCTGATGATGATTTACATGTTAAGTCGAAATGTTGGCAAAAATACAAAATAATTACCCAATAATTATGAATTATTTTATTTTTCTGACCAAAACCCTGACTAATTTCTCCAGTTTACTAACTATTAATTCTAGGAGTGCATAATTAAGTTCCTCAGAGTTGACATTTATAAATTATTGACTTTTGAAATTGTGTTATTGAAAAGATGGTACTTAACTAAAATAATTAATTATTAGTAATTAAGTGACTAACATTTTGCTGCCTTGAGAATGAATTAAATATATTTCAACACATCAGCGATAATGTGTCAATCACATTATTTTGTTAACCTTTAGATTGATAACCACATCACAGAACGTATTAAATATAGGGGTCAGAGTGGATATTTAAACATTTATTTTTAGTGAAGACCAGCCTAATAAAAAACAGATTTTTATACAATAACTTGACTCATCAAAAAGTTCCTATTTTTTCAAGGAATTCTGCCCACTTAGACCATTTTTTTAAATACCTTCTTCATTTATAAATAATAATTCTTTAGTTTTCTTTTCATAAATTATTCCATCCATAAGTATTCACAAAAAAACCTTCACAACAGATATTTATCTTTATGTTGTGAATACTAATTAAATAGATTTATAATAAAATGAAACATTTGGACAGTAATATCTCAATTCATGCTAAATTTAAATTAAAGGATTTGAAATTAAATTTTGACCTCAATAGGAATAGTTGAAAATCAGAATAGTCTGGAGAAAAAAAAAAATATGATAAAAGCTATTCCGGAATAATGCATAGGGAAAGTCTATTGTTTTACAGCATCAATTTTATTTTAATAATATTACAGTAAGGAAAATGATTTTTTTTTTTTTGTAAATCATAATCATCAAAATCAAAATTTATCTAGAGAAAGAGATTGATTATATTAATGAGATGTTTGCATTTTGCACCAGTAATGTTTGATAAAACACTACAATTAAGAGAATAGTTTATGATGATGAAAACCTATTTTTAAAGTCTAGCACAATTTTGATATGGAGGAAAATATTTCATTTACAATATTTTGTCAGAATAATTTAAAATAAAATACAAGTAGTTAAACTATGTACAAGTAGAACTGAAAAGGCTGGTGCAAAAATTCAAGTGTTTATTTGCAGGTAATATTAAAATCGATAGTGTAGATCATACAGCAAAAGAGTTTAGCTAACTCAGAATACAGAGTCTGTGAATGTAAGTGAAAAGAAAACCAGTATGTTATTGCTATCTCCAGCAAGTTTGGTGAAAATGTGGTTTTAAGTGTGAACAAATTGAAGGCTTTGCTTGAAAAATTTAAAGTGCTAGTAAATTATAATATATTTATGAAAGGAGAAGACATGATCATGATTAAATGTCCTACCTACTATACAATAGCAATGAAACATTACATAGTAACTAATAGTATTATTGGTACAGTGATGCAGAAATCTCTTCTTAAAACCTAGATATTCATAAATTTAACACACATCAGAAAATAGAAAATATTAATTTTTTTCAAATATTAAATTCAATTTGTATATACAGCTTTCTTTGAGCATCTATTCAGAAATATACCACAATATCTGGTCATTTGCATATAAAAGAGCATAAATGTAAATCGTTAATTAATATATTNAATATTTATATTAATATTACTATCATTTTTTTTTCTTATTATTTTTATGAGAAAGATACGTTAATATATTTTTTTTGTCCCCAATTGTATACTCATTTTGATTTCCAATCTCTAATGATTTTTATCTGATTCAAATTATATTCAAAAAAATAAAAATGAACTAAGTTTTTCAATGAATCATTAAAAGATACACAAAATAATAAACACAACAGAACCAAAAAATTAAAGAATTAGGCATATCCAAATTTATGCTTTAAAATGAGTTAAGGATTTATGGAAATGGCAGTACAAGAAAAACATACCCAGTAACTGGATGAACAACAGTCATTCCCCTTCCTTTCCCACCTTTTTGAGCATTCTTCTTATTAGCAGAAGCTGTCAGAGCCTTTCGATTTTTACCAACACCCTAAAGAAAGAATGAAAAGTAATTAATTCACTTTAATTGAAACACATAAATAATGTAAATAAATAATAATAGTCACACACAAAAAAAAAAAAAAAAAATGTATTCTATCAAATAAGGGAACCTTAAAGAGAAAAACCATATTTTATTGGTGAGGGAAGTCAAAATATATTTTAAATAAATATAATTCCTAACTTATTCTCAATTGTCAAGATTTCAATCTCTCATCAATCTATTATTCAAAAACACTTTTATGGTAGAACTGTGACCTTATAATAATTTAAGATAATGGAGAGCCCCCTATAAAAATAAATTTCACTATAATTAACTTACTATCTGAAGAAACAAACAATTTCACTATAGCAGTAGAGATGATTAAATGAATATTTTTCAGTATCAGTTACATTTCCATAAAATTTCTATTACAAAACATCTGTTGAAGCCAACCTCAAATGAAGTAACTGCTTTCATATCAGCTACTTGAGCACTATTACTTGAAACTGTTTATTCACGTTGGGGACCTCTACAATAAAGAAGGAAGAATTCCTAGGCAATAAGCCAATTTAGCAGCTTTTTATCCCGATAGGTAATAAATCTTTCCTTTAGTCAACAGGAAAACTAATTATTTTACTGCCTGACTAAATACTAAAGAATATAAAATATTTGTAGTAAAATTGTCAACATATTTAATGCACGACTCATGAAATTTTACACAGAATCAAGTTTTAAGGCATATATGTACTTATTTTTATTTTCAGACACAAGAACAATAAAATATAATTGTTTAACTGATTGTTCATTAATACATACTATTATTAGGTTTAAGAATACTAAGTATGGATAATTTTAAAATATTTCAGTCATAATTTTTCTTTTCTTAGGTACGTCATGAGTTTTTCATAAACAAATGTAAAATTACAGAACATTAAATTCCCATTTTAATAAATTAATTTTTTAATTACGAGAAATTTTATAAGAGAAAAAAAATTTTGGCAATTAAATAAGTATTTTCTTATTCGAACTCATCTAGAACTAAATGTTACGCTGGTTTGGTCGACAAAACATCTTCACATGCACAGGACATTTAAGATAATCCCACAACTTTTGGTACAATTTCGGACTTTCTTCAGACATTTAAATGCTACTTACCATGTACATTAAGAAAACAAAGAAAAAGAGGGGCTGTTTTCACACTTACACTTGTATTTACATATATTGATGAATATAATTTTTTATTTTGTAGATATCATAATCAGAGTAAATATCAAAAATAATTTTGTGAACTCACTAGAAGTATTCTTTTGGATTACCTATTAATATGAGCTAAATCTAAGTGGAAATAACACAGTGGTTAATAGAAGGGTTAGGCAGGTCTAACTTTTAAAATATAGAAACCAAATTAGGTATTTATGCCTTTTATTGCGAACCCTTAATAGAATTCTTTTTTATTTGAAATTAGATGAGAAGAAGGGGGGTTTAGAGTAGGACCAAAATTTATCATTTTTATTTCTTCATTATTGTTTAATTTATTTGAAGGTCAACGAACATCCGATTCTACCAATTTTCAGAATTCCTCGTTTACCATCCTGTATTTTTCAGAAGGAAGTCTCCTAGCTTTGGTATAAACAGAATCTCAATGATGTGCTCTGTGAGTTGGACAAGAGGAACAAATTTTTGTTGTCGGAATACAAATAGGTAAAGGTCTCGTTAATCCAGGATTTTTCATTAGAAGTTTCTAATAGAGATATCGGAGGCCAACTAGTACTGTGGATATTGTATGAATCTCCTTAAAAATCCTGTCTTTGAAGACAATCCATTTTTTTAATCAACCAGCTTTTAGCTGGGTTCCTTTTATGCATCTATTATTGGCTTTGGAACGTCAACCATAAAAATTTCCACTTGATTCCGAGATGTAGGTTTAATTGCATTTCACCATATATCATTATCTTGGTTCCTTTGGCAGCATAAAACACAAAATCTACTTGCAAACCCTTTTTCTCAAGTGTAAACTTTTACTGATCTTGCAATCCCAATGTGGTTTCAGTTCAGAGAACATGGTACCTATATGATTCTAAGAAAAATGGCTGGTCTTTAAATAAATGTATCATGAGAGTATAAAAGCTTTAGATGATTAGAAATAAAACATAAAAGAAGCAGCACTTTTATCACAACCAAGGTTTGATGCAAAACTTTCCATTAACTGTGACACTTCTGATCACTGTGTCAGAGTGTTTTTACAACAAAGAAAGGTTAAGTGGTTTTCTTCAAGATTCTTTTCAAAGCCCTTGTTGGAAGTACAAAGAATATACTTAGCTTACAACAGAGAATAGTCATCCATTTATCTATCTGAGAAGCATTTCCGGTCGCTCATTGTAAGAAGTGTTTGCCACTTTAAGGCCCTTTGTTTATGCTATGAACCAAAAATCCCCTTTAGCAACTGATCAGGGCCAACAGTCCAAGAGCGACCTCTTCAGTCAAATACCAAAACTGTTGAGCATCCAGAAGGCCAACTCGATCTGTTACCATCCGTAATCCAATGGCAGTGTTAAGAGGTGGCACTGAGTAATAATTCAGACCTGATGGCGTATCTTAACAACCTTAATTGGACAAAGCTTTTGCCAACTATATTGCTGGATTCAAGAGAAAATATCTGTGAAGATACAAATTACAGCATAGCAGATGATGTTTATTCCCAAGCCTTAAGCATGCCACGTGATTACTTCATGCCTTCAAAAATGTCAACAGATGTTGAAGAGCTTGCTCATGAGCTTCATAATATAATTGGTCATTTCCGTCCTGTACCATTTATATGCAGTACAAAGATAATATTTGTACAATAGTGTTCATGCAAAGACAATATACTCATGCATTTCTTCAGAAGGATTTAATTAGAAGAATCTTGGTTCCACCTTATTCAGATCCTTACCCAATCTTGGATTGAAGGGATAAATAGCATATCCTTTGATTTCCTAATAGAGATATTACGGTTACGTTTGGCTCAGCAAAACAAATTACTAACAAGCAGTTTTTCACCAAGAAGTGCAGGGATCATATGGCGCGACATAAGAGTACAAATTGTTATCTGTACAAAATAAAATAATGTTTTACTATGGCGTGCACAGAAGTAGATGATATTAGTAAAATTATAGTAGTACTACATCAGAGAAGTATTTAGTAAGGCATGTTATAGATTTTTATTAGTTATTTATAAGTTGATACTATAAGGACTTTTTTTTTTTATACTGATAAGTTTGGTTTTATTTATAGCTATAAAAAAGAATATATTAAGCACATTCCCTACTTTTGTCTTAATTAGCTGGCCAGCTCAGTGTGTTATAAATGTATCGTATTTTTGTCTAAAGAAGCTATTATTGAGTGAAAAACATTTTTTGTCCTTATATTCAAAAGAGGTACAAATACTAATAATGGTAGTTTCTTACCTTTCACTTCTGTTTCATACAAAAACTGTTAGTTATTAATTTAAATTAGAGTGCAAGAATAGCAGATGTGAAACTATAAGAAGAGAGGAAAAAATCACAAATTCTAATTTCTTAATCCGGATTGAGGATTTTCTTTATGAGTACAAGCCTGGTCTGGGTACTCAGAGTTTGAGCCTTCACCCTATGGAGATTGCAACTCTTGAAAGAGCTCCTGAGGATAACCCATTAGAATCGAAAATGTTTGAGCAAGAAATATAGATCTTGTGGAAAAGGCAAGTGGTTTTATTTACTTAGAACCACAAATTGAGGGGCGCCAGGCTAGCTCAGGGGATCCGTACAGGTCTTGCAATCCTGACGCCGCGGGTTCGAATCCCGCCCAGGTCAATCTTTTATTTATTATAGAAGCTTGTCCTGAGCCATGGGTGTTTAGAATGGGGTGGCAACCTGTAGATAGCCCCTCCCTCCAATGACCCTAAGTGGTTGCAAGGGAGGCTAACACAGGGAAAAAAAAAAAAAAAAAAAAAAGAACCACAAATTCATTACCTCCCTAATACATACTGCTTTGTTTTTAAAATCATAAGGAAATTTTTTTTATTTACTAATGAGTAATATAGGTGTGTTTATCTTTAATTTACCACATTTCCTGTAAAAAAAATTTCATGACCCAAAAAACTTATCAATATTCATTTTTTTAAAAACGATTGTTAATCTAATTAGATAGTGGGGCCCAATATTTTTTTTATTTAGAAAGTACATTTCTTTCACAGACTTACCAGGGTAATATACATATTTTCTGTCATGTTTCTTATGCAAGTCTCTAAATCTCTAGACAATTTATAAATCATAGTTATTAAATTTTAAGATAATAGTTTTAATTTTAATTTTATTAATCAATGCCAGTAATAAAGAAAAGTTATTTAACTAAAATTTGGTGAAATCCCACGTCTTCACTTTAATCTTAATAAAACAATTTCTATGAAACGTCAAACATTAAATCAGAATTAAGAAAAGCAGAAAGGATTATTCAGCATTAACTACTTTATTTTTAATTACAAAAAAACTTACTACACAAGGAATATTTACTATTGACTTTTAAATGTATCACATGTTCCTTGATGTTTTAATATAATTGATTAAACGAAATGTGTGAGCATATGTGAAAGCAAACATGTTTGTGTATAAGTATATATATGTGTGTGTTTGTATATATATATATATATAAATAATATTTGCACACGAACACAGATTAAATCTATAATATCACTATAGTTTTAGTGTGAAAAAATAATGAAACTAAAATTTTAAAAATCGTCTAATGATCCAAGAAAAATATCTGTACCTGTGATGAGTTTTGAGAGGCTGCCCCCCTTCCCTTCCCCCGCCCGACTTTCCCTCCTCTGACTACACTGTTGTATCCACCGACAGAAGTTACCTACAACACAAAAAGGGGCATGGAATAGCAAGCAACTTTCTAAAAATAATACATGGTGCAGGAGGACATGCTCAACTAAAGAAATAACTATTCAATGGCAACGTACAAAGAGGTAGTAGATGACTGACTGACCTCTTTAAAAAAATTAATTGATGGGGGGGGGGGAGGGGGTTTCTGGAATAAACTATATGCCTCCTCTACAGCATAACAAACAATTCACTAAATATTACGCTAATAAAAAAATATATTCAATAAAAAATAAAAAAATATTTGTTGCAGTAAGGATAGAAAGGATTGGTTTAAATCTTTTAACCCAATTATTTAAGGCTATAATAAAATATTTTTATTTAGTTAAATACTGTTAAAAATAAATAGTTTTGTCACTCTTACACTAAATTAGATGTACTGTTCTCAAGATTAGATACTTAAACTTTTGTTTTGGCAATTTTAACTCCTTCACAAGAAACTTTCACAAAT
Source organism: Oncopeltus fasciatus (assembly GCA_000696205.2). Classification (NCBI taxonomy): domain Eukaryota; kingdom Metazoa; phylum Arthropoda; class Insecta; order Hemiptera; family Lygaeidae; genus Oncopeltus; species Oncopeltus fasciatus. The sequence goes on along the minus strand of KZ807320.1, from coordinate 340,812 downwards.
ATTTTTAGCTTCATGTCTTCATCAAGTGCTAGGTGAGATGTGATGCATATCTTCTCATGTTATAACCTAAATGGGTTCATGCCCACTCAATGATACAAAATTAACAGAAAGAGATGTATGGCCGGCCAAGACAAAATAGGGTCTCAACTCACCTATACATGCTAAGAGTTGAAACCCTTTCTTTAAAAAAATGAATATATTTTAAAAGACAAAGAGAGATAAATAAATGTCTATTTATATAAAGAGATAAATAGCAATGTTCTTAGTAGATTAAAATTAGTTTTCAGTAACAGGGCACGCACAAATATAAAATAAAATTAAGGCCACATTGAGGTTGAAGGGTAAGAACATGATTCTGCATCAGAAACACATTTTCACATCCCTAAAATTATTAGGTTATTACCAAGCTAATGACGACAGCTCAGCTGAGCTTTTATAAAATCTGATTATACACATAAATTTTAATTCTTCACAATCTAAGCCCCTCTATTTAGATTATTTAATTATACGGACTGAATTCACTCACCTGGCTCCTTAGTTGAAGACAACTGTTATGACTGAATTATATCTATTATAACTATATATTGAAGGATTTCCTTTAAAATAGCAGTAATAAAGTAAATCATGTAATGAAAGATAATGAGCATGGGTGTACACACTCTCATGATAGTGTGTAGACCCATGCAGAAAATCAATATCATTTTCCCTTCTTACATAAAGTGTGTGCAAGCATGTGTTGGGTGTTGCTTATATAAATTTTTGTTTACGTCCTTTATATCTTCTGATAAGCTTATTGTTTAATTCATTATTTTACTTTCACAATTTATTCCTAATTTTTAAAAGTTTATCCAGTGGTTATCATTATTAGCTTATTAAACATGCACATTGCATACTAAAATGTATTGTGTATACATACAATTTGTAAAAATAAATTCCTTCCAGACAAGGTTACTATTATGAATGAACTTAAAATTATAACACAAAAAATTATGTCGATATAAAATAAGTTCAGTAAAATTTTCATAATTAATGTAAAATATTCAATTAAAATTTTATCCCGATTGCTTTGCATCAGTAATATAGATCTTTGTTCTAAAGAATTGCTTTTAAATCCTACAGGTTTTCTTTCTAGAAAACAAGCAGAAAAATTATGAAAAATCTGAACACAAGCAAAATTAATAATAATTTAAATGAATGTGAAAATGCAATACAAGAATTAGGAGTGCTATTAATTCTACTAAAGAAAATAAAAATGTGTGATATTTCTCCAATATACACTCCATGGAGAAATCAGTCAAACAATCAATAGAGAGGAGTCCTGTACAAGACAAAGGGTGTACAAATACTATCTATAAGCCCAGTGTTACTTTGAAACTTATAATTCAGCTAATCGTTGAAAGTAATAAAAATGGCAACTAAAAAAAAGGTTTTTGATCTACAACCAAAATTCAAATTTATTAAGAAGGAATTTTACTCTATTCAACCCTGGAAGAGGAAATTCAGATATCAAGTGCATTAGTCAGTGTTATTTTTAACCATTAAATGGATCTAAAAGGTTATTTTCACTACCAATGAATATAGAACTATCATACCTTCTATTATCCGTCTTCATTGGTTTCTAAAACCATCTTCTGTTGGCGAGCGCTTTCATTCATCAACTCCAGAGTTGAATACAGACAGTGACAGTGAACACATGTATTCGGCCAAGAAGATGGACAATGTCCAAAAGCGCTCGCCAACAGAAGATGGTTTGCAGAAACCAATGAAGACGGATAATAGAAGGTATGATAGTTCATTAAATACATATTGCAGGTTTTCTTTAAATAAGTAATAGTAATTTGTTATTGAGAAAAGAAAATCTTATCACATTAATATTATTAATTGGAACCATGCATAAAATAGTTTCTTTTTTATTGTTTAACAAGAAAATTATCCCACTGAGTGCTTGGAAGCAAGATTAAATAATAAAAAAAATTAATTTAAAAAATACTTATTAAACCTAAACATTAGGAATAAGTTTGTATGCTGTTTGCTTGCATGTAAAGACAGTAGATCAGATTACTAAGGGGCAATGAGTTAAAATAAATGCATGAGATCTTAGACATAAAATGTTCTTTCTACGAAATAATACACAAATTTTTATTAAGAATAATCAAGGTTACTCCTCCTCACAAACCAATGCAAAATATGACAAATTATGACTTACCTGGGTTTGTGTAGTCATATGAAGTCTGCAATTAGGTCCCCAATGACCAACTACAACCCCAGCTATCTCAAGTCTACCACCTGTTGTCATACCTGGAGGAATAAAACAGTTTTTACTCTGAACTTTGAAATCAGATATTTCCCTTAACATAGCAAATATGTTAATTAAGGAAGTAATATACATAATATTTATATGATGAGAAAAACAATTTTTTTCTTAAGAGATCCGCTTAATTCTTTAGACAGTCATTCAATAATTATTGAATTATTATTATAACATCATATTAGTCAAAAAGATTTTCTTTGGTATTTTGATCATAGAGATTATTAGCAGAGAATTTGTTGGGGTTAAGGTCAAGGCTGATCCAAAAACATACAATTTAAGAAAAATGTCTAAAAATCTGCCAACATTTAGGCTGACATTGTAATACCTTAAAATTGAAATACAATGTCATAAGAAAAACAAAAAAGCTATATATATGATTTACATTATTATTACATAAAATTACATAAAACTAAAAGCAATGTGATATGAAATGCTGAGGAAAAACAATAACTAAATGTGTAGAAAGTTCACTAAATCAAGGTAGGTGTCATGAAGGCGAGAGGGGACGTGTTGTCACCTGGATCAAATGTTCATGACTGAGAGGAAAGGTTTGGAAATTAGGAAACTTAAGATGGACAAGTGAAAGGTGGGAGTGTGAGGCAGCAGGTACAAAGGAAGAGCAGTCTGCATTAATGGGGGCAATACCAGGAAAATAAGTAGGAATTATTTCTGATAAATAGCCTAAGGAACTAGGAGAGTTAGATGATTAGGTTGATTTAGGAGGAGAGGGCTAATGGTTTTTCAGAATGTTGAAAATTTTAACGACAGAACAAATTTCCTTAACATCCTGAAAAACCAATAGCCCTCCTGTGGTAAACTTTCAACATATTTTGTTATTGTTTTTCCTCAGCATTTGATAAAATTCTGTATAAAATTGGTAAATTTTATGATTATCATTTATGATAATGTAAATCATACAGTTTTTTTTTGTTTTTCTGATGATATTGTATTTCAATAGTAAGGTGACTCACAACATAAGCCAAAACCTTTGCAGATAATAAAAAATACTTTTTTCTTAAATTGGATCAACCTTGACCCAACGCCAAAAAATCCTCTACTCAAAATATAAAATTATTTTAAATCAGTAATGATAATATTCTTTATTATGTAATTTGATTGAAATTCTTTCATAAGGTAAAGAACAAATTGATGACTTAGACTTAACATAGGTGCTATGTTAAACGGGGAAAGTATGGTGTTATAAGTAATACATGTTATGTTATAAGTATATGAAGAATATTGAAGATACTGTAACACGATTATAATTTAATGAGCTGTATGTAGTTTATTTGTGATATATATACNAAGAGATTAAAATTCAAAAACCAAAAATTAAAATCAAATTATAGTATTATGTATTGTAAAAAATATGTATAAGTTTATATAAAGTAGGAACAGTAGTAATTTGAAGAATATAGATATCTTTCAGTAAATATTTAAAATTCAGATTCCTAAGCCTAATAATTACGATAAAAATCTCAGTAGAATAGCAGGAAAGAAGAAATATACTTCTGAATAAGCTATATATATATATATATTTGTGTGTATATAAAACATATAACAGCAATATGAAGTATAAACCTGCAGATGTAAAAAAAAAAAAGTGTTGTGGGTGTCTCAGTTCTTATATGCATCAAGTTAACAGTTAATATTAGTATTAGTTTTCTGCTCAGTAATAAGCTATCTTCAATAGAAAATACATTTAACTTCTTTATAAAAAGTTAAATTGAAATATCTATCTTAAATGTTTCACATTTAGCAACAAGAAGTATGGGATTAATTCTAAAGCTTTGAAAGCTGGTGAGGAATGCATTGAATCATTCAATTAATGTCATGAATAATCATATTTGATAATTTTTTTTATAGTGTAGAACTTAGCTGTAATATATGTCATAAAGATAAGTGATCTTTTTTCTTTTTGGTTTGATTTTTAGTTTTTAATGAAGGAATTTATACAACAGCTTGGAGTCGGATCATGAAGATCTCCAGCTTATAGGCAGTTTATTCACTCCTGAGGTGACTTACCATAAAATCAATTGTTAATTTCAGCTAAAATAATCAAATTACAGGATCTCAGATTTAAAAAAATTTTGATTGCAATGAAACTATTTAATGATAAAAAGCAAGCACTAGAACTCAATGAAATATTTGACCAATTTGTTGAAGATAGTGTGTAACTTCTAGCTGCTAAAATCTTGTGTTATTCTCATTAAAAGAATAATTTTAAGCAATTAATGAGAGGGAATAGAATAAAAAAAATCTATCTGTCCCAGCCAGGACTCGAACCTGGATCTCCTGCTTACCGGGCCGGAATGCTATCCATTGCACCACCTGGACTGGTGGTGCAATGGATAGCATTCCGGCCTGGCGAGCAGGAGATCCAGGTTCGAGTCCTGGCTGGGACAGATAGATTTTTTTATTCTATTCCCTCTCATTAATTGTTTAAAATTTATGTGGGATAATAAACCACAACCAAATAAATAAGNGCTCGTACTGGTGGTGCAATGGATAGCATTCCGGCCCGGAGAGCAGGAGATCCAGGTTCGAGTACTGGCTGGGACAGATAGATTTTTTTATTCTATTCCCTCTCATTAATTGTTTAAAATTTATGTGGGATAATAAACCACAACCAAATAAATATTTATAAAGAATAATTTTAATTGTAATTAACAGCTGAAGAGGATGAATGCTTCTTGGGTATCCTAGCATATGGCACTTCACGGATATAAAAATGGTTATGAATAGTCTGATGACAACTGAAACTATGAGAAGAGATGAATTTGTTTAAAGCTGAAGTTAAAATAATTGCATGAGAATTGTAATTAATTTTACTGATAAATTATATAAATACAAATACATGTAGTAAATATCTGCAATTATTACATTGAAAGTATATTATTATTAACTAAAAAGTGCTGCTCTTTAGTGCACAAGTGATATTCCTTTTTTTTTTTATTGCTTGTTTACATTGCTTTGACCACCTTTCTACAGGGAGAGTGACATTTTCACATTCAGCTACCAGTTAATATTATTTTATTCACATTTTAAAGTTCTTTGATGTGAATTGGAAGTTAGAATGTGAATTAGTTAAAATTTTGAATTCTTGGCTAAAACTGATTGAACTTTATAAACTACAGTAGATAATACATCCAATTAGGATAAATGACACATCAGGGATATCTGATGGATTGATTACTTGAGAATGGATTTAATATTCTGTTTATATTAACACTTAAAAGCAAGCAAATGGTTATTTGGTGGCTTCAGAAAATATATCAAGTCAAGAAAAATCTGTTCCGTTTTTTTAAATATATAATTTTTATCTCATCTTAATTGAAATTTAATTTATAGTATTTAGATATGTTTAATTTGTATACATTTTTTTTTATTATTGGGCTCAATACTTTACTTTAAAAATTTTATTTTAAGAAATAATATAATAGCACAAAAAAAATGCATTTTATAGTCATAACAATACAAAATTGTAGTAGGGAAATACCTCTGCCTCTCATGGTGGGAGGTAAGCCTCCTCTAGCCAAAGCAGGAGGTTGGCGACCAGGCGCCATACCCGCAGGTAAAACAGAATGTACTCTGGAAGCATCAGCTAAAAACACAAGATATGAAAATTTATTTCAATGATTTACTATTATCACCAATTAACAACCATAATGAGTTGTATATTGTAAAATTATTTACATATTCAATGCATACACAGGGCGTTTGAAGACTAGAGAAGAGAGCCTATTCAAACCTCTCTTATAACATACAAAGTATCAAATTTGTCTAACATTTAAATATCAGAGTCTTGCTACTAAAGAGGGTACTAATGCCAAATTAAAAATTTGAGTATGGTCATTCCCTTAAAAAATGGTGGGAATAATTTTCACCATAGACAATTCTTTACTTTAATATAGGCTTAAAAGCCACTTTTTTCCTAATCAGATAAATAAAATTTAAATTGTCAGCATATGAAGAAATTAATACAAACAAATTCTTAAGAGGAGAAATATGAATATAGACCCAATAATTTCTGACATTTATTTATTTTTTAGCTATATATAAAATTAACTCAGTTAGCTAAATATCATTAAATGAAAAAACAGAACACATTGAATAGATGATTAAAAA
>KZ807320.1:265408-292676 GCA_000696205.2 Oncopeltus fasciatus | reverse complement strand
TGTGCAGGGAGAAGGGGCCCATCGACCCCACTCCCAATAAGTTTAGGCATTAAGGCCCAGGAGGTCGCGAGGCCATCTCCGTTTTAGTCTCGGGGAGGATTGTGAGGATTGGAGTCTGACGACAGGGATTGGGCAAATGGATTGGGATGAAATTGGAGTTTACTACAGAAGAATTTGAAGCGGGTGGAGATAAGGTCTTTGACAAAAGGAATATTAAAATTGTGATGAAGGGTAGAGTAAGATACATAATATGGAGCGTTAGCAATTATTTTAAGAATTTTGGACTGAAAGGATTGTATTCGTAGGATATTGGAAGGCTTAGCGGTACCCTACAGTTCTGCACAGTAGGGTCCAGATTGGTCGTATTATGGTCTTGTAGATGGTCAGTTTATTTTCTAATGTGAGCTGTGAGCGCCTATTTATAAGGCTGTATAAGAGTCCGTGGCATCTGTTGAGTTCTTGTCGTTTGATTTTAGTATGTTCGTTCCAGTTGAGTCATGAGTCAAGGTGGAACCCTAGGTAACGGACTGAATTAGAGAGAGGTATAGGTATGTTATTGTATGTAACATTATTAGGAGAATCTTTTCTTAATTTAAAATTTACTTGTACGCATTTGGACTCATTTATTTTGATTCTCCATTTACTGCACCACTGCTGAATAGCATCAAGGTGGTTTTGTAAATTGTTAGAAGCGATTTTGGAATCAGGGTGGGAGGAGAGAATCACTTTGTCATCTGCAAAGAGGGCTAAAAGAGTATCAGGATGAGTAGGGATGTCTGCAGTATAAAGAATAAAAAGGATGGTTCCAAGCACACTGCCCTGTGGAACACCCGCTCTTTCACAGGGTAGTGTTTGGAGTAATCTGATCCTTGCCGGAACTTCTATACTAGAGAGGAGAATGACAAGCTCTAGTTGAGGATAACCTCAAAAAAGAACAAGTTGCGTTCAGGCCTTATAGAGAGACTCAGGGACAGATCTTTATGTTAAAACTGTGATAGAGAGGACTTGGGATCGAAACAGGAATGTTCACCTTTCTTTCCTGAACCTTCAGGCCTCTTTTGACTCGGTTCCAAGATTTGAGATATGGATTAAAATGAGAACAAGGAGAGTTTCTGAAAATCAACTAATAAGGAATCTAAGGGGATAGTCGGGATACAAAGAGACTCTTCTGCGGTACAAACTTTTGTGGAAGACTCTGAAAAGAATCTAAAAACAGCAATTGCCTGAAGAGGCAGAGCTACAAAGGATGCAAAACAATGTCATGCAGGAGGAGTAGGATCCTGAAGACATGATGATCACCAATAAAGGGAAAATCCAAGATATTGGGGAGGATTAGGTGCACCTGAAGACAGACTTGAGCAAAAATGGAAAAGTAGAACATAAAATAGTTAGTAGGATTAGAAAAGAAAGTGCACTGTACTATAAAACCAGCAACAATAGACAGGAAATGAAGTCGAGAAAGGTCAAGCTACACAAATTCAAGGCTGTTTACCTCCTTACACTGGATTCTTTTGGACCAAGACCTCATTCAAAATGAGGGGATAAGGGAAGAAAGAAAAGGAAGTCCCATAATTGAGGTCCTAAAAAAACAAAACAATGAATTTGTTTACAGGACAAAGATCGTGCCCCATGGAAGTTTATGGAAGCTAAACTTACAGGCATACCTTCCAGATGCTGGCCAAGGATGTCATGGTTGGACAAAGTAGCTCTTTAGGGAGAAAAAGAGAAAGGCAGCTGTATTCCATAAGACTATAAGGACAGGATCAAGGCAGAAGGAATTCTTGGGTCGTAACCTCTAAGCTAAAAGACACCAGGGAAAAAGGAAAATAAGAATATCAAAATAAGTCCTTACTTGGATTGATATAATACTAATTATGTCACAAGAATAACTGTCTTTATTTCTCCCTAACCAATAGTACGAGGGCGGGTCAATAAGTGCGTGACTTTTTAAATGAAACAAAGGTTTTTTGATGAAAAGTAATTTTATTTTTCAACATAGTCACCTTTGAGCTCTATACACTTCGACCAACGTTTCTCCAATCCCTTCCAAAAAATAAGATTTCTCGAGCTCCTCAAAATATGTATTTGTTTGTGAGATGATTTCATCGTTGGAATAAAATCTCTTTCCGCCAAGCCACTTCTTAAGGTTCGGAAACAAGAAATAGTCACTCGGGGCTAAATCCGGAGAATACGGCGGATGAGGGAGCAATTCATAGCGTAATTCTTGAAATTTTGCCATGGAAACAACACACGTATGGACTCTTGCATTGTCTTGATGGAAAAGAACTTTTTTCTTGGCCAAATGTGGTCATTTTTTCTTTAAATCCTCATTAATTCGGTCCAATAAGTTGGTATAATATTCGCCATTGATAGTTCTTCCCTTCTGAAGGTAATCTATGTGGATTACACCGCGTGCATCCCAGAAAACAGTAGCCATGACTTTATTGTACAAACCCACTTTGGCCTTCTCCTAAACTAAAAGACCCAGCGTGTTCAAACTTTTACAGGAGTAAGCTGATAGATGCTTGTTGACAGGAACAGTGTTGCAAACCTAATTATAAGGCGGGCAATTCAAAAAGTAACGCACTTAATGACCCGCCCTCGTAAATACTAATCCCATAATGCACAGGAAAGAGTTCATATTTAAAAGCATCCGTTTTATTTTACCACTTAAACATATGTTAATGTTTGGTGTGTCACATATGAATCAACTGAATGCTTCAGAAACAGACAGAGAAATATCTGCCACAGCTCTGAGTGTGATATTCTGTGAAAACAGATAAAATGTCTAGTGCTCATTGTTACTCAGATTGATGTAGTACCAGGTATGCAAGTTTAAAATGTCGTTTTAATTCCAATAGAATGCGCTCTTAGCCTATTGAAGGATTTGCTTATCTCTAAACGCTATTTTGTGTTTACAAAAGTCAGTTGTTTTTAAGTCATTTACGTGGACGTATCATACCTTTCTTTGGTGTTAAAAATGTCTAATTTTAAGCCAAATAAAGAGCATTTGCGGCATGTCATGATTTTCTTATTTAATCAAAAGAAAAAGGCATCTGAATGTCATCGAATTTTTGTTGAGACTTATGGCGATCTTGATCCAACCGTCAAGACATGTGAACGTTGGTTTCAACGTTTCAAACGTGGTGATTTTGATGTTACTGATCAAAAACGAGAAAATCGACCAAATCGACTACGAGCTTCTCAAGCCCGGCGAAACAGTCAATACCGAGCGCTACCGACAACAAATGATCAATTTGAGTCACGCATTGATCGAAAAACGCCCAGAATGGGCTCACAGGCACGCCAAAGTCATTCTTCAGCATGATAACGCTCCTGCACATTCAGCCAGATTGACTAAGGAAACGATTTCTTCGCTTGGTTGGGAACTCCTACCCCACCCGCCATATTCACCTGACCTGGCGCCTTCTGATTATCACCTCTTCTCATCAATAGGACACTCATTGGCGGAGCAACACTTCAACAATTTCGAAAACGTACGAAAATGGCTCGATGAATGGATTTCAAATAAAGATGAAGCATTCTTTTGGAATGGTATCCATATATTGCCCGAGAGATGGACAAAATGTGTAGAAAGCGAGGGCCAGTACTTTGAATAAAATATATTATACTTTTTTTTAAATTACTGTGTATATATTTTAAGAAATAAACGACATTTTAAACTTGCATACCTGGTATAACAAATTTACTTATGCCAGTAAAATGATTTTTATTTCTTTTATCATTAACAAATACTTTTCTTACAGTGTACAAAAAAAGTATATATTTAAAAAAGATTATTTAATTTATATACTTTAACATAAAAATTTTTGTCGTAAATTGGATACCGATATAACCCTATATATGCCATGTAAATAACTGTTTTAATTTTCTCCAATCACTGATTCCAGACACTCATCTTATAGCGCAAGAGGAGAGAATTGCATTTATTGAGCTACCACTTAATTTAAATGTCTGGTAAATAAACTCTAATCAATATTTATAGCACGGAAATAACTTGGTATCACTCTTATCACTTTCTGACTAGATATTCTATAAAAATACAACAGAAAGAAGTATAATTTCAAAAGCAAGTAACCATTTGAAATTTAATACCTAACAAATTATTTCTATACAATGTTTCTAAAAGAATTTTAAATCTATCACTTATAGACTATTAGAGTATGAGAGATAGATGCAAAATACTGGAAAAATGAAAGATATAACTTGGATAGACATAGTGGTACAATACAACAAACTAACTACGTGATACAAAATTAAGCTTTGTACTTTCCCTTAACGCTTTATGTCATCTGATATCCATTTTGAAGTGCAACTGTAAGAGGATTATATTAAAAGCAAACATTAAATTTGAATATTTGTTAAATAAAACTATAATTTGAACACTTTAAAATAAAAATTATGTCATCACTTGTATTGACATAATAAACACAAAAAAGTTTTATCCTCTCATTACTGAGTAACAGTAGATATTCATTTTACAGAGAGCAACCAAAAGAGAAAGTGTATTTACAACATAATTAAGATACATGATAAACTCTACTCAATATAACACTAAAACATTTTGATATAAAGATTGTCTCATTACTTGAATGGACCATTATTATGATACATCAATATATATTACACAAAAGTAATATTTTATTCACCCATAAATGATAAACTGACTAGTTATCAAACTATTCATTCAAAAGAACCACTGAAATTTAAACACATGATTTACAAAATCATATTGAGCTTACATATCACTCAAAGTAGATCACATATTCCCACATGCCAGAATCCAAGAATAGAAAAAATTTATAAAACGATGGTATAAACCAAAATAACTCATGACTTGAATTGGCATATCTAAGACTATTTAAGATTTTTTTAAATAACCTACCATAATCTTTTTCTTAATCTCTTTTTTTTTAGAACTTAGAATAAAATAAACCAAGTCATAACTAATAATTCCCAATAACCTTTCTTGCCAAGATTAAAACAAACTCAGTCAAATGGTCAAGTAAGGAACCCCTATCATACAGAAAAAATAATGCAGTAACTACCTCTAAATCTGTCCAGGATGAATCGTTGTTAAATAACTCAACTCCATATGTTTAACAACAATATCTTTAACAATAACCATATTTATTTCCATTCAACATTGATCAACTATTGAAACCTGATACCAACTATATTCTTATCTCAATCTATAAAACTATTTTTCCTAATTCACAATCTATCTTTATATTTTTATTAAATTTATTCTTTAAAAAAGTAAATTTTTGTTTTTTATGTAATTTAAACAACATAAAACAAGTATATACCAATTATATGCTACTAAATACAATTTAAATTGCTAATTTAGTGCCTATAAAAGTTATAATTGGTATAATGATAGTAATTGTTTTAATCTGTTGTTGAAATCGTAAAAATTCAAATTTACTTTGTATTTCATTACATTATTTCCAGAAGACAGAAGATAATAATCTAACAATAAAATATATGTAACTTATAAAAAAGCAAAGGTTATAGTTATTTTATAATTTCATTTAATTAATAACTAGTAATAGCTTTAACAACTCCACTAAAAAATAAATAAATAAAGAAAATATAATTTTTTTTTGTTTATCAATCTGTAACAAAATAAAATATTTCAGCAAATCATAACAAGTAACATCTTATCTGCATAATTATATTATTTTGATTACTTACCATTGAAATTTTATATCGAGCTTTAAGCTGTTCCTCAACCCACTCCCTGGATCTTTGTCCTTGTGGGCAACCATTGAAAAACACAGTAATCTCAATGTTGGCAAGATGAAGGGAATTTACAAACTGTCCAAGAAAAGCAGTGACTCTATTCCACTGTCCACCACAAACCCAATCTAAATTTTGGAAAAATAAAAGAAAAAAAATTTAGAGTTTTAAAGGTGAATTGTTTCAATAACCTAGCTACAGCAATTAATACAATTACATGAACAATCATCATTCGGTGTACCATCTTCACTCCCTTTCTGTAAAATACCTCTCATTAATACCAAAGATTGAAAATTAGTTACTAACTGGCAGTACTTTAATTCTGGCTCAGAGATTACTGTTATCAATCAATGTAAGTGAATCTTACTTATGATAAGAATCTTTTTAACAAATCTATCTAGCTGATTCCAAATAATTAAAATTCAAAACTGATATAGTTTCAAAACTGATCTTATAATAGACAATTAATAAATACCATGAAAGAATATAGAAGTGCCCAAAAATTACTGATACGAATTATGTCTGAAAGATGGAAATAATGCTTAAATTTAAGAAACAATAATTATTATAAGTATTTTTAAATAAATTGTATAAGGTAATCTAATATCACTATGCTAACAGTTGTGCTGTGTCCTGTTTTTACAGTTAGCTAGCAACCTTCTCATCTTTACATATTTACTTAATTTCTTCTCACACATCTATTATAATTCAAAAACATTTAGCAGTAAACTGAAAAGTTCTTGCTATCTAGTATTGATGAATTAATTTATGAATTCATCTTTCAAAAATATAGTCTTTAGCAATAATATATTTCACCCAAGTAAATTGATATCTTCCTCACCTAGGGGTGCTGAAATGGTACATCATTCTTATTAGGAATTTAGGCTAGTTGCTTAGTGGCAGTCCATACTTACCAGGGAATAAATTGAATCAGGAAAAAATATATCTGTCTAACTGCTTTATCATTATGTATAGATAGCTTAGCATAGATAATAATAAGAACCCCACGCAGATTGAACAAATCATATATTTATCTATCAACAGAGACCACAAACACAAACCATTAAAAACATTCACGATAAAGATGTCAGGAATTCACCAACTAATACTACTGATCCTAAAAAATTGGCCACTATAACAACTAATCCCGATGAAATGACAATTTCATCACCCATCTTATGACAAGTCTAGTCGTAACTTAACTATATGGTTCAGATATCTCTAGCCATTAATAATTAATCCAACTTCAAACATCCAACACTTTTTAAAAGTAATGGCTCTCTAACAAAGAAATTAAAGGCTATTCATTATTTTCTTTCAGGTTTAAATTAAAAAATTGAGGCAAACATTTTGTAGTTTTTAAATTTTAAAAGGAAATTGTTAAGGTATTTTGTCATCAAATATTTACAAAATTTTCTCTTTTCATATTGTAATAGCTATATTTAAATTTGCTTAATTTAATTTACTGAACATCTTTTATCTTAGTTATAAAATATATATGGACTCAAAACCCAGCACTTTCCATTGATGTGATCGGCCTATCACATTACTTGATTTTTGCAAAATAGGATTACATACCACAATGTTTTGTTCCTATGGACTGGGGAGTCCCTTCTTGATTTAAAAACTAATACATTCCATTGATTCCCAAAAGTTTGGTTAATAAGAAAAATAATATAGGCACATAAAATTTAAGAACAATTACTACCCCATTTGAGGAAAATAAAAATAAAAATCATTGATGCCCACAAACGGGGATGGGCAGTATACATTAAGCACTTCAATATCTGATCCCCTTAACTTCCAATTAATTCACATCAATACGTTTACTGTCCTCAATATCTCAACCACAGCTCTCAGCCACCAACAATAAAATCATATTGACACTTTTTTTTTTTTTTTTTTTAATTAAACTAAATTAAATATAAACATAAATTGTTTTTTCCTTACAGCTAATGAACTAATTTACTGATTAATTCATTACTGACAGAAAGACTGATAAAATAATAAAATTATTAAATTAAAATGAGACCTTAAAACATAAATCATAAAAAAAACGGAGATCACAATTTTGAAAAAAATAACTCGTAATTTCTATAATTAAAAAATAACTACTGTGAATTGTACAGACAGTTCTGTGTGACTTGCCTCAAGAGAATAATACACAAAAGAGGGATGAATACAACAGACAATTGGTGGCCTAAAATAAATCAGATGATTCAGACTATTTAGGAGAAACATTGTTAAATGTTTTACTCCACAAATATCAGTAATAATTTTCTAATTAGTGTTATGAAAAATATACATACAAATTAAAATTTATATTATTTTTGTTTTATAAAATTTTAGCAAAAAATAAATAAATAAGTATTCAAGTAAAATTTATTAAAAATTAACTCTGTGAATTAGGTTTTTATTTAGATGGTAGCTAGATATGTTAAATCAAAATATCATGTTATTTATATTAATTTATATCATTATTTTTATAGATTTATTTACTTTAAGAATTTTAGACTTAACTAAATCATTCAATGCTTACAGAAGGAACTTCAACAGTGAGTTCATATCCTTTATATAAATATTGTAGACAACAAATATATGTCTAAAATTTTATTTATATTTTATATTAGGATGAGATTATCAAAATTCAAAGAAATATACAAAATTTGATGCACTGTAAAATTTTCGTTAAATGTATTCTGATTTCAAGATGAAGAAATAGAAAAATTCAAAATATCAGCAGAGATCTTATCTGGTCACATGGTGAATTAGAAAGAAGATAGGTGTAACAGATTTTGACTATAATCTTATAGAAAAGGATATTTTTTCAAAATTATAATCAGGGTTAGTTATTTGCAAAGACCAATCAACAGTAAGCATTTCTTTTATCACTTCTCATTTATTTACCTGATGATAGTCTGTTGGTCTTACAGTACAATACTTCTATAAAAAAAAACTTTACTTTAAATTAAATTTAATGTAGAAATACTTTTCCTTTGTTATTTCAATTGTTTCAGTTATTTGTATCTTCTAATAAAATAAATAATCAAGCTAATAGACCACACAATAGTAATTTAAAACAAGAAAACATCTCACACATCCTGAATAAATCCTAATATAATTAGTGACAACTTCCATAAAAATTCAAGTAGCAGTCTAATATCACTATCTACTAAACTATTTATAAAAAATAAAAAAAAAACATTAGCCCTTACCCATTAGGAAAAAGTTGTATTTTTTTCTTTTTTAATTGTTGCTAAGCCACTGCATACAGTAAGCAATATTTTGATTAAATAAATAATTAATTCTTTCAAAGTTTTTCAAATGCGCAACTCAATTTTCAAAAATACAATTTTGGATTCAGTAGAACTCAAAAAAATAAAATTTTGAAAACCTGACTAAAGGTACCTAATTGAAACATATTTTTTTTTAATATTTTCTGCATACTACATTTTAAAATATCTCTCCAATCTTTTCATTTACACATATTTCTTTCCAAAACTTATAATGAAGATAAAATTAAGAAATTCTTATTTTATTTATTTTGAAAACCAAAAGTAGACCTCATTGCCTAATTTTCAATTTAATAAGTCATTATTGAAATATACAAAATCAGACATACATCAATTGTTAAGGACAAATTCCAAAACTCATAAATTGATAGATTGATCAATCCATTAGTCAGGTAACAGTATGTATGGATTAGTTGGCCATGGAGTATTATGCATGAAAATTAATCAGGGTTTGATTCGGAATGAGATAAAATTCTCCAAAATTAGTGGATAATTATTTTATTATATTATTGCCAATGTTTTGGATTATTTTATTTTTCTCACCCTGGCCAAAACCCTGATTAATTTCTCACGTGTAACAATAAGTAGTTTAAATAATTTTGGAAACTTAAGAAAATCTCTCATTACAAGTGATTATAAGATCATTGTTCTACTGTTATAAATAGTAATAAAAACATTTGAAATTATTCATTTTTGTTAGTTTATTACTGGATTTTGCTTATTGAATACTTTCTTCTTCTTCTTTATTAACTACATAGTTTAGTAAGTAATGTAAGAAAAATGTAAGTAAACAAAGACACTATTTGGGCCCCTTATTTTAAATTGATTATAAGATTGACAAATAAATGTGCCACAATATGAACATTCATTGGGAATTATACTTAATCTAAGCACATATTTTTTTTTTTTTTTATTTGTCAATCAACAGCAAGATTAAACATTTTCCTTTACTCTATAATATTAGTGCTGAAGAAGGATATAAGTCTTGGTTAAGCTTAATCCCCCCCCCCCCACCATTTTTGAAAAAAAAGGAGGATAAAACGCAAACTCACTGTCAAAATAAAGTTCTGAAAAATATAATTACAGGATATTGTATATGTCTTTAGTAACATTTTTAATGATCATTTTCATTTAAATTCTAAGAAGATTAATTGGAAAAATTACATATAATCATTAACCCTAGATGACCGAAGCATAAAGAATAAAAAAATTAATAAAAAAAATTAATGGTATCCCAACCTAGCACCAGACTGTTTTCCGCCAACCATGCTTCAGATGATTTTAATATTAGTTCAAAATATCAGACTATTTTAATATTAGTTCAAAATATCAGAAAAATATTTTGTCAAAAAATTAATTGTACAATAAGTAACATATATAAATACAGGAGGTAACTTAACTAAAACAACATGAACAATAAAGATTTACGTAAACGTTTTTAAGTTGACAATTTCTAAAATCATTTCAAAACTATAAAAATTAAAATTAAAAATTATAGAGTCGGGCAAGAGAGACAGCATGACCATTAAATATAGAAATTACATATCAGACAGCAAAATATTATAATTTTAATCAATAGAAATAAAGCTGTAAGTAAATCTTGCAATGAATAAATTTAAATAGCTAAAAAATGAAGAAGAAACTAATTCAATTTCTTTTGTAATTAGTAGTTCATTATATATAATAACATACCATTAAAACTTATATTTAAGTCTATCATACAACAAAGTAGTACTCTAAGTTATAATAAAAGAACAAAAATTACTTTAGAAAACAATTTAAGTAAATCAATATATAAAAACAACTAATATTGAATAAAAAAAATATAAAACTTAATAAATTACCTGAAAAATAGCCACCATAAAGTCGGTCCAAACAACACTCAGCATCTACTACTAGGCTAAATTTTCCATTGCCATTAGGAGGTTTTTTCTGAACTTGTTTGATCCATTTTTGAGCTTGGGTTCTAGCAATTCTGACGAGATCTACTCCAACACAGGAACCCTCAACTTGGGAACCCTCAAGGAATGTTTGAAGGTCCTGGATACCCATTGTCAATTTTAAATGTTTTTAAAGACTCTAAAAGTTTCTACAATAACAATAAATAAATATAATAGTTTCACAACTATATCTAAATCACGATTTTCTTTGGGATTATCAATTATAGACAAATTAACAATTTAACTTGTCACATTCACTATTATCTAATATCACAATTAAAACCATCTGTTGAATATCCAGAATGGAACTTATGATTCTAATTATAGTTCCCTTAATCAATAACAATATTAGGAGGTTGGCCAAGCCCTTGATTATAAACAAATATCGTCGTTCATATGAACACAGTTGGATACATCTTCAGTCCGTTCCAAAACTGAAACAGATAGTAAAGACAAATTAATAGGAACAATTCATAATAAAACAAGATATCAAATAAATTAAGTCCCTCAATTTTAGACCCGGCATGGCCGGACAATCATGCAATAAAAGTTAGTTTAAAAAATCATGAACTGAAGAAAGAATGCTTTCAAGGAAAACTATTAATATGTTAAAGTAAACTTACATGGAAGAAACATCCATTTAGAATGTATTTAAATTGAGGAGAACAAAAGCTAAAATTTTCGCCATTTTTGTGAACTACTCTCAAGTTAAGATGGATCCAAGGGAAGTCCTAGCTATCAGTGCGAGCAGTATATTAATAGATTAAATTTAGAACTAGACCAAAATAATTTTTATAATACCTCCAAAAAACTTTTAAAAACTAATAAACACGAATAAAAACTAAAACCTAGTATAGAATGGAAAATATACTTTCACTATTAAGTTCAACAGAGTGTTCCACAGAAAAGAAACTCCCGCCAAATATTGAATATTCAAAATGTTCAAATTAAGTTATTTGATTCCTTACTTTAAACTTCAGCACTTATTTAAATTATTGAGAAAAGTCAACCATATTTGAAATTTTTAAACTAAATGAATTTCTCAAAATTTTTTTAAAAAATATTCTGTAAGTAAACCTCTTTATAAATTGTATGAAATTTAGCACAAATAATATTTATTTTAATTATATAAACTCAATTCTACACCAAGGGAATAATAATTAATAATTCTAAAATTTTATCAAATTTCTAATACTTTTCAGAAATTTCTTTACCCATTCAGTAATAACCCTTTTTAGCAATTTATATGTTTAAGAAGTTTGAAAAAGCAGCAAAATAATTGAATAAATAAAATGTCCGATAAGTAGTAGCTTTGTTAACTAAGTAAATTCCTCAGTATTGTATACATTTGCAATTGAACTCTTGATTTAAAGGAATCCCTTAATGCATATAGAATATTTTTTTTTTTTAATTTTATATCTTTTTCGTAGTCCAAGAGATAAGTAGAATGTTTTCTGGGCGAGTGACGTCAATGACAGTGAAAGAATCTGTTTTCAAATATGCATTTCTTGTAGAATCAGTTTTCACTCTTTCAAGAATAGTTTTGGTTTTATAATATATTCACTTACTCATATTATAATCATATACATAAATACACAGACTCACATGAGCGCGCCCGCGCACACTCATAAAAAACTTGATTTTAAATAATTATAAAATAAATAATAATTTAGGTGGGTCATATTTCTTACATGCTATCGAATGGAATGTAACGAAGAGAATGCTGAGCAAGGATTTGAAGATCAACCAAAGAAAGAACCGTCCAAAAATGGACGCCATGTATTACTACGTCTTCTATCAAAGAGTTTATGAAACCTACTAACACTTTATTTTATCATGAAATCTGGAATCATCCTAAAACTTTCATTTCATATTAGGGGCAACTGTAACGAGAAATTCAAAGTGACACTGGTGAACGTGTAGTAATAGTAGCGACAGTAGTGAATGTCAGAGTGACAATTGAGTCGGAGTAGTACTATTAGAGAGAGTAGTAGATATCAGAGAGACAGTGGAGTGGAGGGGTGGATTAGGCTATTTAATTAATTTAATTTAAAGAAAATATAATAGGGATCAAAGGCCAAAAGATAATCCTGGATGGTGGGGAAGTAGATTAAACTAAAAACACTTAAACAAATAATAACAGAGGGAGTATTAATCTCTTCACAGGACTAGGGTAGGAACTGGGGTTAGGGGTCATCTGTTAAGAGAAGGATATAATATAAATGTTATATAACTACATTTTACATCTATTTTTTTTCTCTAATTTTTAGTTTCTCCAATATAGGATCTGTGAAAAAACTTGAAATTTAAAACTTTTCAAAAGTCAAAAATATTCTTACAGCTGACCTCATTCCAAACCTTATCTCAAAATTACTCCTTCCTTATTTCTCTTTTTCAATGTATCTCAATACTCCTAATTTATTTATAGCTTTAGAGTAAATGCTTGGTTGTATTATAGTTGTTATTAATTTGTTTAAATATATGAAATGATCTAAAATGTTAATTTGTTAGGTGATATTTTGTTTAAGCAGTTATTGTAACCTATTACTGAAATATTTGAATGACTTTCTAAGCTGTTTGTTTGGTCTTGTTTAGTACTTCACAAAATTTCAATTAATTTGGGTGCAGACTGGTTTCCACCCTGGTGGAGGGTAGAGTAAAATGGTTGATCAAGTGTTAGAGTGACACAGTATATGAGCTTTATAGATTTTCTGACATATTTAGTTTGTCACATTGGTAAACATGTATTCTTATTATGTTTTACATTCTGGGAAGTAGTATAAACATTTGAGTTTGAGGAATGGCTCTAAAGATTCGAGTAATAGTTTCAATGCAATTATTTTTTTACAGTGATATAATTATTCCAAACTATGCTAGATAAAGCTTTGAAAATACCCTAAAAAATTATCCAAATCTTTCAATAAAATGTTCAAAATAGACTTGGTGTGTGTAACCTTACTTAATTTCGCTCTCTATAAAACTATGATTTATTTCTGCACCTAATAGTCTGTTATTACTAACTATTCAAAACTGATTATTTTAGGCCTCTTGAGTGGTTAATTCTTATGTTGCTGACATTTCCTGTAGTTTAGAAATCAAGGAGACATGCGGAGGAGTATTATCTACCTTGGTATTTTCCTTTAGAAGCCTGTTTATCAGAATAATTTTTTTGAGTATTTAAGGAATTCTGAGTTGCTGTTATTTTTAAAAGTGTGTCTGCCTACTAGATCTGTATTTCCTTCAATATATTTTCCATCTAATGAAAAGTCAAACAGGTTGAAAATCCATTTCTTAAGCCCCTAATTTGACTTCTTCATAATAAGAAGTGGTTTGTGGTCCATTTTTATGATGAATTTCATAGCAAACAAGATATGTTTAAAGTGATAAATTATTTATTCTATGTTCAAAAACAACTGATATTATCTCTTAGTTGAGTACTTTTCTTCTGTTGCTGAGAGTCCTCAAGGCAAAAGAAAGATAAGGTGATCTCTTTACTAATCTGAAACTTAAAATATTCAAGTTTCCTATAATCAATTACTATTAAAACTATCCAAATAGGGAAATTTAGGGTAGATTGCTATCTCTTATTATTCTGTTCTTTAGAAGTTTATCAATAATGTTTTGATTGGCCTTTTATTTTATGCAGGTTTGTAGCACCATCATCTAGATTTATAAAGCTTTTATACTTACTTTTTATAACTTATAGGTTTTTTGATTAACAAAAATAAGTTTTTCTATGACCCTTTAATAAATCACTGAAAGTTTTACTATCTGGAGACTACATGAAATAAGTTTTTCTATGACCCTTTAATAAATCACTGAAAGTTTTACTATCTGGAGACTACATGAAATAAGTTTTTCTATGACCTCATTACTGATATCATTTAATGTATTTGCAACATTTGCATTATTTTTTATAATTTTATCATTTAATAAATTAACTGATTAATTTTTGCAATTAAATTCACAGGTAATATCTTTTATAGTTTTATAGCCTACTAATATATTATACTTATCACTAAAATGAAATATGTAAAACTTAATAATTCTTCACTCCCTTAAGTATAGAGGAAGATTGATCACAGTAGTTTGTATACCATTATTGCATCCTGTAACAAAAAAATCTTAATCTTAAATCTCTTTTTGCACTATTAATGGTTAATATTATGATGATGATTATTATTCAACTTCCATAATCAACCTGAAAATCTTAATCATAATGTCACCTTCCCTCTCGAAACTAGATGTTTTACATTTCAAGACATGTAGAATACAAAATAAGATATATCTGTCAGCCTTATACAAAATTACTTGTAAATAGCAGAACCAATTTAGATTATATTTATTTAGGTTCTAACCATTCCAAATATATGCATAACCTCATATAAGTTTAATCCATTAACCCTAAAGGTACTCACACACTGGCAGCATCACATCAACAGGTATGTCACAATCACCTACTCAGGGCAAATAATTTTCTGCACTTAGTTTTAGACTTGTTTTTCATTGTTATTTTAAAAATTTTAATCTTAATATATATTTAAATAAATGTATGAAGTATATTTCTAACCCCAGAGTTAGTGCTAATCCTTCTCTGCATTTATACACTCTCTGAAATGTGTATTTTCCTTTTTGATGCAAGGTTTTATTAATGACTATAGTTCACAAAATTTTTATTAACTCATCGGGAAATTAATTAAGAATGTCCTAAGTTATCCATCTTAGGATACTTATTTCTGGTATTTTTATTTTATATATTAGAAAAAGGAAAGCCTCATAAAAAATAGTATTCCTTGTCCAAACAAATAATTATTATTTATTCACATTTTTTATGTTTCAAACTTTAATTTATTCTTGGTTTGAAATAAATTGAGAATATTTTTATACATTTTTTAAATACATTATTTGAAAGAANGTAATAATTTATAAAATAAACTAACTAAAATGTTTATTCCCACTCTAATTTCCAACTGCATAAAAGTAGAAAAAACATATTCTATGTTAAGATGGAAATAAGTACCATTCAGCATAAATGGCTGAATGGTACTTATTTCCTATTACTATGTCCTTATTACTGACGGCTACTTTTCATCATGAATACATCTGAATAATTTGCAGCCTCCTACATCTTTGTTGAATTACATTGCAAAACTTTTATAGTACTCTATGTAAATGCATGGCGGGATCTTATATGGAATTGAGTTAGTGAACCCATTATGTTACAAGGGGTTTGTCAAAGAGCAAATTTTATGGAGAAGTATATCAAGGATAATATAGTATTATTATTATTATTTTCTTTTTTTTTTTTTTTTGGTTGTTTGATATGATCATACATGGAATTTTGATGGGTAACTTTTATGATAAAAGAAGTGTGCTTGATTTTTCAGGTCAATTTCTAAGGAAATAAACTACAATAAAATACAATAGTATAAAATATTTGTTGGACCAATATAATTAAGAATAAATTGTATTATTCCTTTCCTTGGTTTATACATCATATTTCAGGCACAGATAAATATACACTAGTCTGTCAATAACTTTTATAAATACATAATGTATGTGAGTTACAAAGAAAAGGTGATATAATTGAAACTCAAGTGGCAAATAAATATCATTAGAATTTTAATTCCAAAGTTATATTTAAATTCTGACAAAACAAATTTAAAACTATAAACAATTAATAACACATTTACAAATAACTTACTTTTGTTTACATAAGAGGAGCTAATTTAAAAAAGGTTGGTTTGGTAGGATGAGCAACAATACACATGGTTTTAATAAGTAACAAAACAGGAGAAACTTTAGTTTCAGGTGGAAACTCTCTATACCTATCATCTTCATCTTCAGCTGAACTGGCTTCTTCTAGTATCTAATGCAGAAAAAACCAAAAACAAATAAATTTTATGATGCAGCTATTATAAATATAACAGCAAGAGTAGGGTACATCTATAGCAAACTTAGACATAGATTATTATGTTTTACTAATTAGGCTTGAAGTGCTTGTCTGAAATAAATTTATCAATTATTTGGATTGAACATTTCATGATCAAGAGTTAATGAACACTAATAGTTAAATCCCCTCAAAAGTTTATACATATTTATTATGTTGGAGAAATGGAAAGGTTATGAAACTAAAATGGTTTTTCTAAGATGATTTTAGTTGGGGTTCGGTCATGGTAGATCCAAAAAACACAAATTTGAAAAATGTATTTTTTAATAAAGGATTATCTGTCAACGTTTCGGCTTACATTGTAAGCCATCTTCAGGGCTATCATGAAGATGAGAGGGGACGTCCTGTCCCTAAGTTCACATTTCCACGACTGGGAGTCATGCCTTATTGCCCTCTCTTGAAACAGGCCGCTTTCCCTTTGTAGCTTCCGCCTCGTACCTTCTCCCCCCCCCCTTTTCACCTCTCACACTGTGTAGAAGGAAAATTTATACTTTAGTCGTGGAAATGTGAACTTAGGGACAGGACTTCCTCTCTCCTCATCTTCATGATAGGAAGGTGTGACAAATTACTGCTTTAATGTTATTCAATTTTTTTTTTTTTTTTGTCAATAAGTTGTTTGTATGTTTTTTCAAATTGGTTTTTTTTCAAATTGTTTTTCAAAATCTTTTTAAATTCTCTTACATAGCTTTCTACATTCATACTTTTGATATCACATTATATTATTAAAATTCTCTATTATATTAATTTCAATTATTATTGTATTCTCATGACATTGTATTTCTACAGCCCTGAAGATGGCTTACAATGTAAGCCGAAACGTTGGCAGATAATCCTTTATTAAAAAATACATTTTTCAAATTTGTGTTTTTTGGATCTACCTTGACCGAACCCCAACTAAAATCATCTTAGAATAATATCTACGGTCAACAAACTCTCCTTTTAAAGTGGTTTTTGAAGTTCAAGATTAAAGAGTAGTCTTAAATTGGCTACAAATTTAAAATTTCAAAAAATAAAGACAACAAAATAAAAGTTTGTACACCAGAGCTATGTATATCCATTTATAAAATAAGTAATAAAAATTTGACAGTATTCCAGCTGATAATTATATGTTTTTGAACATTTTATGTCATGTAATCCAGCACTCTAATAGAACATACTTCGCACCAATAACAAATCTGTTATGAGTTAATCTAAATATTACTAAAGCAAAAAACTTGACAATTCAAGTAATTCGCCACCTTGCTAATCGTCTGATGAACTCGGTCATTCATTTAAGACATTGGTTAAAGTTAAGAAGCTAGCTTATAAGTAGGAAGGCAAAGGCCTACTTATACAAAACACTAATAAGGCTTGTTCTAACATACGCTTCCCAAACATGGACCCTAACTAGTGAGAACAGAAAGGATCTCCTTATCCTCGAGAAAATGATCTTACACAGGATTTATGGGCCAGTAAGAGATGAGGGAGGCTGGAGAAGAAAGAACATGGAGCTTTATGAGATCTTCAATGACACATATAATAATATTCATTTATTAAGCTAGGACACCTTGGGTAGGCAGGCCATATTGCTCAGATGAGCTCTGGGGAAGTGCCAAGAAGAATTCTGGAAGAAGTAATGCATCGCCTTAGAAGAGGCCTGCTTGGGGGCCAAGAGAGCAGTAGCTCAAAACCAAGCCAATGGCGGAGGCTCTTAGAGGAGGCCAGGATCCACCATGGGTTCTAGCATCATCTACTACTAGTAGTAGTAATTGAAATATAAATTATGTTTTCAGTATTACAAATTTCATGAATATTAGTTGAAATAATAACAAAAACATAAAACTCTATATTATAACATAACACTTACCTTCAGAATAGAGAGAATCGTTTCCTTCTCTTCAGGATAATAGGTTTCTAAGATGAAATCCTAAAAAAATAAATGAAAACTAACCAAGAATTAAAAAAAACTATAAAAAATAACACAATTATAAACAGTTTTTATTAATATTTACAATCAAGTTTTAACTAAACTGTACAAAGAAAAACTTTTAAAAGTTTTTTATTTAAGAATTTTTTCTCTAAATTAACTAAATATCTATAAATATTATTTTTTGTGGTATTTAATCCCGCATAAATTTTAACAATTTTCAGTGCAAGGGAACAGAATAAAAAATCTGTCCCAGTAGGAGTCTGATAAGTTATTAAATTCCCTGCACTAGTGTCGAGAGTCTAACTAGTAAATGCACCGGCCCGGATAGCAGGAGATCCAGGTTCGAGTCCTGGCTGGGACAGTTAGATTTTTTATTCTGTTCCCTTGCACTAAAAATTGTTAAAATTTCTGTGGGATTAAATGCCACAAAAAAATAATATTTATAAAATTAAAATGTAAAAGTAAATAACGAGAGTCATTTAAACAGCTTGACAATGTCAGCTCCTCCGAGCATAAGACGATATATTCATCAGTCCTAGGAGGTTAGACTCTCGACACTAGTGCGGGGAATTTAATAACCTATCAGACTTGTCCTAGTAGCACAATTGGTAAATGCACCGGCCCGGATAGCAGGAGATCCAGGTTCAAGTCCTGGCTGGGACAGTTAGATTTTTTATTCTATTCCCTTGCACTAAAAATTGTTAACTAAATATCATTTTTCATTTTACTAAAAATTAGATCATTAACAGATTAAATTATATAGAAGTATTGTTGAGCAAGTATCCATGGATATAACTTTACATTGTTATACATAAATTAGTTTTTTAGACAAAACAAGAAAATTTTACAATAATAATAAAGTTGTGCTCAAAATCAATGTCGTCCTAAAAAGTACAATTATTATTTCCCAATAAGTCTTTTGGCCTTGAAAAAGTTGAATTACTTTTTCTATTTGTATATAGCTTTATGAAATAAATTATATGCATAATAATATCTAAAATCATTATAATAGATATGCTTCTTATTGAACTTGGAAGCAATGGCATTGGAAATATAAAATAAAATTAAAATAGTAATTTATTCTAGGCCCTTTAAAATATTTTGAATATTGAACAAAAATATTCAGAATTGGTACTTACTGATTCCAATCCTGACTAAAAAGTTCTCTATAATCGGGCCTGCTTGGGGATTTTGCTCGATTGTGATACACGCTGAATTATAAAAATATACATTTTTAAACCTTATTAAACCAGGGTAAGTAAACACAAGTACATATGTACTTTGAAAATTACCTGAAATGTAATATTTAGTTTAGAGAAATAAAACAACACAAATTATTTTATTGATAAAGAAATATCCTTGGAATTATACTGAAAAATTTAACAATTAGAAATGGAGGTTTACTTAAACCATAATTTTTTTACTTGATGTCCTAAAAGCCAGAATTAGTTGTTTATTTAAAGAAATTTGGTATATTGCTTTTAAATGTACAGAACAAACATGGGGGATTACATGACATGTAATGATAAAATACTAATATTCATCAACTACAATTTAAAGGAATTTACTTAGTTCATGGAGATACTGTAGGACAAAATTTTTGTTTATTGACGAGATATCAGAAAAAAAAATGAAAATATACTAAGCTAAGAAGGGATTTAAAGAAATGGGCAAAAGTTGCAAATTAATTAAATCTTAAGAGGTATTAAGAGTGAATCAGAAAGGAGTGGCAATATGCCGTAGTTTTATTAGTGGTATGAAGGAGGTCATGAACCTGTCATTGGGAACATAGAAAAAAATCTGTGAATTCAATAATTAGTTAAATAAACATTTTTCTAAAAATGAGATCATTCAAGTATGAAAGACTTCGTAATTTATTTTGTTATACATAAATGAGTTGTTTACAAACCAAGAGGGGGATATGGTGGGGAGCAAATAAAAGTAAGGTGGGGACTAAGAATATTGTTTTATATAGAATGAAACTCCTTAGATATTGCCAAATAATAAATGGTAAAACTCTTCTGTGACCCAGTATCTTTTCAAAAGCCCATACCTTTCCTTTTAAAACCCACCTCTTTGTTATCTGTTAGAGAGAAACAATTTTCTATTAAAAAAGTCAGTTTCAACTATATTGAGATGCTGAAAAACCCAGCATACTCTTGAATCATTCAGACATCTTTTTAGAATGAAACAATACAAATCTAATAATTTTAAATAAGAACAGTGGGTATCACATTCAATATATAAGTAAATCTTACTCACTAGATAAAAAAATGTAATAAATAAAAGTTTAATAATCAATACACATGTCAATAATTCATAATCGTCCCTAATAAATATGATGATTCTATGCAGCAAGAGAATTCATAATAATGGGGTCAGTGAGTCTTAGATTAAGAACTTCAGGACGCTATCTGACTGAGGAATAGACACGAACATATGGCCACCACTTAGCCTCTGCTTCCCATTTTTCACTCTGACACCATTATACAGTGGACACCTTTATGCCAGCAAACTAAGCCGAGGCGGAGGTAACCAACCCCTGCAGAGGTCATGAATGGCAACTGATGAGAGAGAGGAAGAGGGCCTGAGGTTAACCTAGTAACCAGACTGTCAGAATGATGGGTGTCGGCAGTAGAGTGCTTCTTTAAAGAGATGGTGGTGGAGGAACCGTGCTATAAGCTGGTTAACAGCAGAGCCCATGGTCAAGTTAGTTGATCACTGTGAAGTGTGATTAAAACCTCTAAAAATAATCAGATGGTTTAGAGCCAAAGGAGGTAACCCCACCATGGGACTAGGGTGCATAGAGAGGCTCCACCACCTGACAATTTATCACTATGAAACCTCAAGAATTAACCTTGGAAATGGACAGTCAACAATGTAAAAGAATCGGAAATCATCATCACCATCATAGGTAAAATCATGAATACTGGAATGATATAACACTTCATCGACTTTACTGCCATAAAAGAAATAAGATCTAAGCTTAGCGAAAGGGACAACTCCACTCCAACCTACTCACGGTGAGCCCTGTTAGTAGGTTGAGTAATCTATGCTGAGGTTGTGGTACCCAATCCCTTTGGAGGCATGGATCAATGAGCTGATGAGAAATGGGGGATCTAGTGAGGCAGCCTTGGGGTAACCGAGGTTTACATCAGATTGGCTAACAGGAAAAAGACCACTGCATGGAAAAGGCAAAATGACTTTAAAATTGCAACTAGGAAGATATGTTCCATCTATAGACCTGGACCTTTGAAAATCTATCACCTGAGGTTCTGAAGTACAATATTGATATCTTAGCCATCCAAGTAATGAGATGGACAGACGAACTCATTAAGGATTGATAAGATTACTCTGTATGATGGTGACCATATTTTTGGCACTGGCTTTTTAATAAATCATAAAAGCAGGCAGAAAATTATTTATTTTAAACCCTATTCACAAATAATGAGTAAAATAAGAGTTAGAGACACTTTTTTCAATTACTCTAATAAATATCCTTGCTCAACAGATGATATGCCTGAAGAGGAGGAGAATGACTTCTATGATTTATTAGAAACTGCTTACTCTAAATGCCCAAAGCACTACATTAAGATTACACTAGGTGATTTGAATGTCAAAGTGGGCAAAGAGCTGGACTGCAACAATATTGACTTTCATGGCCTTACACCTCTCTGAACTCTGAAAACTATGACAATGGATTTAGACTTCTGAATTATGTCGATAGCAGCCATAACCTAATAATAGGTGGAACATTCTTTAATCATAAGGACAAACATAAGGGTACATGTACCTCCCCAATGGGGAAACGGTCAACTAAATAGACCAAATGAACATCACAAATCGGACTTACAAGATTTCAGGCTATACAGAGGTGCCAATATAGACAACAATCACTTTCTAAAGAACAAAGCCTACTTGATGCGGAAAAAAAAAGCTCACCAGAGCTGCTCAAGTAGAATACAGAAAAGCTAGAAAAGTGGAAAAGAAGACTCATAGGCATAAAAAGAGAACTTTAATGAATAGACAGTTAAAAATTATGGAGGGATACAAAAGTAAGCGATTAAATAGAGATTTATAGAAAAGTTGACAAGCAAAGGCAAGAGTTCCAGTCAAGAACAAGTGCATGTAGAAACAAAGGAGGTGAGCTAATTAATGACAGTGCTAGGGTATTGAGGAGGTGGACTGAACACTTCAAGGATTTTGTTGGGTTCAAGTGCTAATAATATTAATGTGGAAGCTGCTGGAGGCTCGGAGATAGAAGGTGTTGCCGATGACAGAGAAAAGCTTGTGTCTTTCTATGATGAAGCTTTGGAGAAGTTGAAGAGCAATCAGGCTGCGGGTTCGGATGAGCATCCTGGAGAACTATTAAAAAATGGAGGTCCTGATTTTATTAAAAAATTCTCTCACTTCATAGAAATGTTATGAACAGAGGAAAGGAAACCTGAGGAATGGAACTGTGGGGTGATCTGCTTAATCGATAAAAGAGGTGACCTATGTAAAAATGTTAGAGGGATCTTCCTCCTTAATAATGCCTGTAAAGGTCTCTCTAATATAATATTCAAGAAGTTGCTCCCTCAAACCCAGGAAAGGGGCGCCAGGCTAGCTCAGGGGATCCGTACGGGTCTCGCATTCCTGACGCCGCGGGTTCAAATCCCGCCCAGGTCAATCTTTTATTTATAATATAGAAGCTTGTCCTGAGCCATGGGTGTTTAAAATAGGGTGGCAACCTGTAGATAGCCCCTTCCTCCATGACCCTAAGTGGTTGAATGGAAGGCTAACACGCAAAAAAAAACAAAAAAAAAAAAAAAAAAAAAAAAAAAACAGGAAAACATAAAATAATACTTGTGGCTTCATGAAGGGTAAGTCAACTGCCAATCAAATATTCGTCTCACGGCAAATATTGGAAAAGACTATTGAATATGAAATTGCCACATATCACCTTTTCATAGATTTTCAGGCGGCATATATTCAGTGAATAGGAAAGCCCTGTACAGTGCTCTGAGGAAGCTAGATATACCTCGTAAGCTAATAAGAATGTTTGAAATCGCAGTGTCCAACTCAAAATGCCAAATGAAGATCCAGTCCAATTTATCGGATAATCTTCAAACTACAAACAGTTTAAAACAGGGAGATACTTCTGTTGACACACTGATATAGTTAAGTAGACTACAATGGGTTGGACATGTGCTGCTTATGAATAGTTTCAAGCCAGTGGGAACAAGAAAAAAAGAGAAACCATGGTCGAGATGGCTGGACCAGGTTGGAAAGGAGTATGTTAGGCTAGAAGCACCAAGATGGTGTACCACAGCTGAGGATCGAGACAGATTGGGACAATTTCTTTTGAAGACCAGGGCCTGGACTTGGCTGTAGCGCCGGAGATAAATAATTAAAAAAATTAACTACCATGAAATGATGTTTTTCATAAATACCTTATCAAAAACTTTTTTCCCTCCACATTATATCTTTATTACACCATGTCTTAAACCCCATTGTCTTCAAACAATTGTCAAAAAGGAACTTAAATACTAAGTTTGGTTTATTAAAAAACTATAAAATCTGAGAATGTTAGATTATGGTGTGTACGTGCATGTGCGAGTATATGTATATATATATATATATATATATATAATTTATTTACCAATAGTGATGTCTGGAGAAATCTCTGAGGTACATATAAAGTTTTTTTTTAATGTATATAACATTGACATTTACAACTCATATTGTTTCATATTTGTATTGTTTAGCTTAATCTGTAAATCTTTATCTGATATAACATACCTCATCTCTGTCAGCTCATTCCAATCTATAAGTGTAATAGTATTTATTGTATTTCAGCCCTGATGATGACTTACAAGTTAAGTCAAAACACTGGCGATAATAAAATTACACCCCACAATTTTGGAGTATTTTATTTCTCTGACCCTGGCCAAAACCCTGATTAATTTCTTCAAAACTTGATTTTAATGGTTAACATTCTCAAATTTTATTTTTTTATTTGTTTTTTTATATTAATTTTTTTTTTACAAAACTTTAGTTGCTAGAGCATTCAGACACTCAATTACATGTAGGCTCATTTTTGGAATCTAGTTTATTGGGTTTGAGAAAATATAGACAATTTTTTCAAAAAAATTTGTCATGGGAACAATATCAATAGTTGTGTTTCTTCAGAGTTTAAGCAATATTAGGAGCTAAAGCTTATTGTATTTGTAAATAACCAAACTTTCCAACAGACAATGACACTACAAAGGAGTCATTCGACACTACTAACTTTCACATATAAATGAACTAAGCAAATTATTATACATAGTATAAAATTTTAAAAATATTTAAAAAAAAGGATAGAATTAACAAAAAATAAAATTAACTTATCAATAAATTAGAATTTTACCAGTCATCATTTTAATAAATTCAGTCTGATTTTCAATTATATTTTCCCTAATGTTTTCTGCATTTTCAGTGAGAGTTTCTCGAACAGATGTCAGTCTAAAAAAAAAATTAAAAAATAATAATTATTTGAGCATTCATTAGAGTTCCCAATAATTTTAAAACAATAAAGGCATTAGATAGTCGATGTTTATAAAGTGCATTACACATTTTTAAGACTTTTCTTTTCAATAAGAATGTCATTAGAAATGCTAATAAAAGTTTGACACTTTTAGGACCATAAAAATAGTTTCAGGTGCATAGTAGTTCTGGTTTTCAATGAATTCAATTGATTTGGTCCTTTAAACCTTATAATAAATTAATAATGTAAAAATTATTGTTTGATACAAAAAAAAATTGTATGTAAGTGTAATATGTATACCATTATATCCACTAAAATATCTTCACATCAGATTAATTCATATCCTTCAGTAGCAATCACAAATAACTTGTTATAAATGAGAAAAAATTATTAGGAACTGTACAAAATAAAAATATTATCAGAATTAAAAACTAAAAGTAATAAAACAATATCTTTGAGTAGGTAATTTGCAGTCTTATATTTTCAAAATGGATAATCTTTAATTAAATTTTGAATACATAGTTTATTAAACATGGAGCAAAAATAAGCTTCTCTGAACATCTATTATTTTGATTTTTTTATAGTGATTATCTCATCTTTTGAAATTGGACAACTTTCTCAACCAGAGTTTTGATTAACATGAATGATACAGTTAGTAAAAAATGATGAATCCATAACACATTGATACAGAATGTACATAGAAATACATCTGTGCACAGCAGAAAGTTGAATAATTCCTAAAATTTTAGCAGAGTAATAAAAATTAGAAATGAGGGCCATATATTTGTGTTCTATTTAGGAACAAAGGGAACTAGTGTCACTTTATATTATGCACTTTATCAGAGCAACTAATGATATTAAGCTTTCATCACAGGATTTTCTCATGAAGCTCAATAAATGCAAAGTAGTTGTCAGCCATCAAATTTCAGTGTGATCTTTCAACTAGTGTAATCAGTTAATCATATAATTTTTTTGGGTAAAAAGATTTTTAAATCTAAAAATTGGATAGGAACATTATAGCATCACTGTATTTTCACAGCGTGTATATATATGTTTAAACCAAAACAAAAAAAAAAAAACTGCTGAAACAGTCTTTCATAGCCCATATTTACTTATAAACAATAAATTTAAAGCCCCTCATTTAAAGAGCATCATGACAAAACAGTTCAAAAGATTATTAGCAAAAAAAAGGCAGAGTTATCTATGAAAGTAAAAATTTAGACCTAATGGGAGGGGGGAGGGATTTTAAAGTATCCTAATTCATCAAGGTAAATGATTGAGTATCATTCAAAAACAAATGCATTGATGACATATCATTAATCATAAATGAACCATTAGATTCAGTCACCAGTAGGACATGGATACAAGACTAAAAAAAAGAAACCTGATAGTGGCTAGTATTATAATAGCTGATATAAAGACAGGATATATTAATTTTTTTTAAACAAGTCCCTTAGGAACTGCATAAACCGAGCAAATTCCTCACTATTGCACTTGATGATTTTTTGTATTTAAACTTTCCATGTAATGCAATCCCCCCACTCCCACATACACATTAACAATTAACCAATTAATGAGAGGGAATAGAATAAAAAATCTATCTGTCCTAGCTAGGAAGCGAACCTGGATCTCCTGCTATCCGGGTCGGTGCATTTACCGGTTATGCTATCAGGACGCGCTAGTTATCTTATTCAATTCCCTCTACACTAGCGAGAGCCTAACCAACGAGAAAGGCAAGAACTTCGTCTTGTACTCGAAGGAGCTGACATTGTCAAGCTATTTGTCGACTCTCGTCATTTACTTTATTTAATTTTTTCTTTATAAATATTTTATTTGGTTGTGGTATTTTATCCCACATCAATTTTAAACAATTAATGAGAGGGAATAGAATAAAAAAACCTATCT